>VUQH01059930.1:0-10036 GCA_015106775.1 Etroplus canarensis | reverse complement strand
TCATTTTCCTCATTCATCAGCTCCTCAAAGTACTCTTTCCATCTTCTCAACACACTTTCTTCACTCGTTAAAACATTTCCATCTCTATCCTTAATCGTCCTAATCTGCTGTACATCCTTTCCAGCTCTGTCTCTCTGTCTCGCTATTCGATACAAGTCCTTCTCTCCTTCCTTGGTGTCCAGCCTCTCATACAACTCACTATAAGCCTTTTCCTTTGCCTTTGCCACTTCTCTCTTTGCTATGCGCTTAGTCTCCCAGTATTCCTGTCTACTTTCTTTATCTCCCTGACTATCCCACTTTTTCTTTGCCAGCCTCTTCCTTTGAATACTTCTTTGCCAGCCTCTTCCTTTACATGTTTAGTATGATCATTGTAATTTGCACTGCTCATGTTTTATTTCTTGGTTCTTTTAGTTTCATGGCATTTTAGGATCAGATGGTTATGGTTTAGTTAGTCTCCTGAGCTTCTGGTATGTTTTGGTTATTGGTCCCGGCTCCTCTGTGTTTTCCCTGCATGTTGTCTTCTAGCCTCTGTGTGTAGTTTTGTGTTTTCTGCTTTACTTCGATGGTCTTCTGTGTCATGCATACTGTGTTTAGTTTTGCTTCCTGTCTTGTCTGATTGTTCTCACCTATGTTCATCTCCCTCTTGTTCTTCATTGTCTCTGTGTATATATAGTCCCATCTCTCCCTCAGTCTTTGTCTTGCTCACTGTTTACCTCCCTGTGTTCTCCCAGCCAGTTTCCGAGTTTGTGCTATGTTGACCTTGAATTTGTTTTATTCTTTATGTTTTTGAAATGTCAGCCAAAATAAAGACTCATCCTCTGTTCTCTGGATCTGCCTCCTGTGTCTGCATATGGGTCCATAACTTTACAAAACATGACATCTTTACTGTGTCTTCACAGCAGTTATCACTGAAATGTTCAGACAGCAGCTGAGACATTAGCTAACTCATGCAACATCCAACTGGTGTGTCTGAGCAGAGATCAGCTGCCCACACCCCATGAATTTGGTTACCTGTTGTCAGGTTGCATTGACAGGTACGTTGTAAAAACTGTATTTAGTTTGTGGATGTTGTGTGTACTGTATTTCATAGACAATCTGGAAATTTGGGCAATATTAAACTAACACAAAATATACTAATTTGTGCATTCCAGTTATTCAAAATAAAATTTGGGGTTCTGGAAATTTTAGGGCATTTCCCAGGCAAAATAACAAAACAGGAGATAACAGGAAAATATCAGAGAAAGAGTAAGGTACTTTTAGTTCTTCCTTTTTCCTTGAGGGATTGTGACTATGAATAAATCCACATGTGACTGGGCACAGATTTTACACCGGATGCCCTTTCTGATGTAACCCTTCCATTTATCCAGGCCTGGGATATCACTAAGGGTATACTTGCCTGTGACTCCCAAGGCTGGGCTTGTGTCCCTGAGGACCTTTTGTGTGTGTGAGGCAAAGTGTAAGTGTAATAAACTACACTAGGAAAAAACCCAAGAAGAATGGGAGTGATTCTACTATATATCAACCAATTCAGAGTTGTATTTTAAAAACAAGACAAAAAACCTTTATATTTTTAGTGAAGGCATTTAATGATAATTTCTGTAAATCTGTAATGCTTCCCTTCACGGGTTTCTCAAGAAATTGCCACTTTCTTAATCAAAATTACTACCACTTGCTTATTTGAGGAGTATGACAGTGACATGAGAACCACTCATACAAACAAATTCAAATTTGGGACTACATTTACTCAGATCCCAAGAAATACACCTGGTAGGTTTAAAGTGAACCCTATCTATTAGCACTATTAGTTGCCCTTAAGATGTTGTTATTGCCCTATTGTACTAAATTTCATTGTTAGTGCACATGAAAACTAATTCCTTTATAACTCGTATATATTTGCAACCTTTTTTGACCTACAGAGGTCGCCATTATTGTACCTATGCAATGCATTCTAGGACAATGACATAAATTGGTTGCAAAATGTGACTTGGTGTTTTTGGCTATATTTTCTTTTACTTTTGAACAGTGGATATACATCAACAATGCCACACTGCACTACTTTTGGTACAATTTTCAGCCAAAGAGCAACAAAAACAGCGACGTAAGTCTTCACTGCTTTCTGATTGATAAGAAGAGGCAAGCAGAATGGAAGAAAGCTTGTGGACAAACACAGCTTTCTAAGAACTTGCGTTTATGTTCTCCACACTTCTCTACTTTTGCCTTTGAGTCAACCCTTGCTGCTAAAGGAGCTAACAGGGGCTGATGGTTATAAACAAAGGCTGGAACCAAATGCCATGCCTAAACGCCGCAGGCTGATGAGCAAAAAATGTGTAGAGAAATGTCAGAGACAGGAGACGTTGGATGCGCTTCTGCTAAAACAACCGGCTCCCTCTGTCACCACCTCTTAGTGTGAACCATTGGACATGAAACTGGACACGGGGGGACCTGACAACCCCCCAGTTCATTTAGTCAGATCTTCTGTAAGTGTCCAGTTTTCTTTACCACAACTGAAACAGATGTTAGCATATGGGATGTAGGCGGTACAGTGGCTGGCAGATGTGCATTGCCTGATCACTATGGATAATATTTCTGCAGGAAAAACAACAAGGGAAAGACTGTTAGTCACAGGATATGTTCCTTTTCAGATGTTGAATCAAGTGATGAGAGTCAGCCCCAGCACAGACAGTCTGATCCAGAGTACAACGTAAGTTCATATGAGCTCTCTCAAGCACCCATGTGATGTGTGACGCATCACTATAATCTATATTAGTATAAGTTTGACCCCAATCCTTACCATGAACAGTTGCTGACAGAAAGCAGAGCTCTTTGCAGCAAACGCTCTCTCTCCGAATTGGCACTGGCAAGCAAGTGCCACACAACACCAACTACTTTGGCCCACTCTCTTCTCTTAACCCAACTGATTCATTTTCAAAGGCATCTTAAGTGACTTCATCATTATTATCTCTGTGATCAGATTCAAATTGAAAACCCCGAATGGAAGACATTGAGCCAGTTTACTGCTGCATGGAGCCAAGACCACAGTAACCATTTGACTCCATTACCCAGAATGCATTGTAACGTTAACAACAATGGCGACATACAAGTGAAATTATTTTTTAGAAATTTATTAAAACTAAACAGTAGAATTTTTAGATCACTTTTTTATAGCTGAAGAAATTTTTATAAAACAAGGTTTTATTTATACAACTCCAGTTGGGGTTCCTTTTAAAGCAGTCTGCATGATCTCCCTGCATTTGTCTGGGTTTTCTCTGGCTACCCAGCTTTAGTCCAAAGAAATGCATGTTAGGTTAATTGCTGATTCTTAATTGGCTGTAGGTGGGAATGTGAGCATGAAGGATTGCCTTTCAGGGTTAGGCCTGTGATGGACTGGCAACCTGTCCAGGGTGTATCCCGTCTCTCTCTCTCTCTTAGTGACAGCTGGAATAGACTCCAGTGTACCATGACCTTGAATTGAATAAACAGTTAGTTGGGATGACAGTAGCTCAGTGCATAAGAGAACCAGAGGGCTGTTGAAAGCTGCCATCTCAAGACCTTCCTGTACCTGGGCCTGGTGGCCATTCGAGACCCGCCAATTCAAGATTTCATCCTGTACATGTAATTTGTCTGTAAGTGAAAAATTAAAAGTTTCCATCCTGAAACCTTTTAACCTGCCTCAAGTATTTGATTTTTATGCTTATGTTTTCTTTATATTGTTACTTTCCCAATCCAACATCCCTTGCTTTTTACCGCTTTGTTATTTATGATGGATGTGGTCTGGTTCTAGTGGAGACTAATGCTTTTATCCTGATGTTTTGCCTTTTGCTCTTTTGCTGGTCAGAACACCAGACGAGATAAACAAATCCTCCCAGTACAGATAAGTCTACTATGAGTTCCTGTCTGTCAAACTTTGTTTTTATTGTCCCTTGAGGGTTTTTGCAAAACAGAATGACAGGTCACCAAAACTTTCCAATTAATGAGAGAGCTCTCAGTCAGTGTGACTTTGTGTTTACAGCTCTGGGTTTGTTTGCAGACAGTTTGAACCATGAACAGGCTGCAACTAAACAAAAACAATAGTTCCTTCTTGCTGTTTCACCCAAGAGAACAGAAATGCGGGTGTTAAGATTGCCTGAGATGAGTGAATGTGTCTCTTTATGAATCTTTGTATGCATGCATGGGTTTTGAGGAAACATCATTTAGAAAACAAACAGCAGTTTTAATTCAACCTGAAATTTGTAAGAGCTGTTAAACCTTTAACACTAAAACACAAAAATAGCAATGCATCTATGGATATATCAACACAGACGTCACTCAAAATTTACACCCAAATACAGACAGTGCTGGTAAAAGCACAGTCTATAAAAGGTTATGTGTTCTCCCAGAAAAAGAAATAAAATCACAGATTGATTTGTCTCGCAGAGACAAAAATAGGAATTACAACAAAAAACCATATAACATGACAAATCAATGAATCTGCTGTCATAATTACAACAAGGATCAAAGAAATAAAGACTCTAAAAATGGATCAAAATGGGTTTAAACAAACATAATAAAACCACTGCTGGAGCTGCCACAGACTGGAATTTCCTCTCATTGCTTGCACTTAAAGACACTGGAAAATGTTCTCAGGCTGCTGAAAATTCTCTTAAACATCCTTAAATGTATAAAGCATTGATGATAAGGAGAAAATCTTTAAAAATGAAGTTTGAATAATATCAGTTGAGCTCCTTTGCCACAACTTCATGAACAAATTGGGATTAATAAAGGATGTGTTCTGCTTCTCCTTCTTCTTCTTCTTCTTCTTCTTCTTCTTCTTCTAAGATAGATGGATCATGGGACGTGTTGCCACAATTCTAAGTTTTATATTTTTCTCTTTTCATTTGACATTTCCTGGTCTCTCTCTTCTATTTGCCTTGTCCTCTTCTTTACAATTGCCCATATATACCCAAAAAAACTTCTGGCCCTTCAGTTTGGTTGTGTGCCCAACTAATGTGTGCACTCCTGGCCTGTGTTTTGTCCGTCCCCTTTGTGCATGCGGTCTGTGTCCTACACTCTCTCTGTGCCATATCATCTTTCTACCATGTGTTGAGTAATCTAGCATGCTTTTCCTAGTGTTTTCCACTTGCTGTGTTCCTGACCTTTTTTGTTCCTATGCTTTTTGCCTTTCCTACTCCCTTTGGTTATGTTTGCCTTGGCTGACTGAACACCTGTGTACTGAACCATTTCTGAAGCAAGTAAAGTCTTCATTTTTGAACTTTTATTTCATCTATGTTTTGTATTTGAGTCATCTAGTTTATAAATGTTTTAAGAGATTTCTGAATCAGGAAAAACGCTCATATATTAAAATGTGGTACCCTATGCCACAGAATAATGTCAGATTAGGTGGCATTAAAAAACATATTAACTCAAAGAACTCAAGAATCAGATTTTTCTTTATAATTCACAACATGCTTCAGTTCCCTGTTACATCCAGTGTTTAGGACCAATGTGTGAAGAAAATGATACATTATTGCAAGGATGTCTCATTTTCCCACCTAATGTAAAGATACATTACCTGGGTGAAAACAGTTCATGGACATTAAATCTCAGTTTCACTGAGGTGTTCATTAAATTGAAGGCCATCAAATCATCGCAATGTAAGTAATTAAAATATATTAACATGTTCTAAATTTCTTTCTTGCTCTAAAGTGTGCACATATAAGCCCACAATTTCATAAGCCCACAAAGCCCCCATACTCACAGGCTCAAAAAATAAAATTGAATGAAATTGTTTTTTTAATGCTTGGATGAAAAGCCTCTGCATTGCCTGTAGTCTAGAACCAATGGACCTCACCAAATGCCTTGTTTCCTCCCTTGAGATGCTCTGTCAGGCTTTTACTGCAGCAGCCTTCAATTGCTGCTTGTTTGTGGGTCTCTCTGCCTTCAGTTTTTTCTTCAGCAAGTGAAAAGCTGCTCTACTGGTTTGCACTCAAGTGACTGACTTGGCCATTTAAGAATATCCCATTTCTTTGACTTGATTAACTCTTGGGTTGTTTTTGCAGTATGCTTTGGTTCATTATTCATTTCCTCTGTGAAGCACCATCCAGTCAGTTTTGCAGCATTTGGCTAAAGCTGAGCAGAGACTATAGCCCTGTACACTTCAATATTCATCCTGCTTCTTCTATCTGTTTCACCCAGGTAACGTCTGGTGTGAAAATGAGACATCCTTGCGATAATATATCCTGCTTCTTCTATCAGCAGTCATATCATCAATAAACACTAGTGACCTGGTTCCACAGGCAGCCATACGTACAACCCAATCTAGTGGGGGGCCCCCCACAGGCTGACAGACTTTGACATACAGCAGTGCCAATGTGTAAAATTTGCAATGACATTAGGAGAGACCTGAATTTTTTAAGGAGGCTCCACCTAACTCTACTCATTTTGGTTGCAAGTGACGCATGATTCTGTTGAAACAAACGTAATGACAAGAACAAAAGTCACTCATTAAAAATGAAAATTAGTTATCCTATTGGTAGTGAAAAAACAAGAAAAAGAGGAAGAGGAGGCAAAACAGGGCAACACAATGGAGAGTGGAGCAGATAATAATGATTAAATATAATGCAAATAACTAAATGCTACTGTTCTATGCACAAAATAAAGTGACTTACATGAGCGTCACATTATTTCTTTCATTTACTTTGATGCTCTTAATATTAGTTAATCTAGCTAGCAGAGAGACCTTGCACGTCCAGTTCTGCTAGCCGTGATCTGACTACCAGAAGTCAAAATTTTAGCTTAGCTCACAAGCTGAGAGAACACAAAACATAAGAGGGAAATCGGTTAACCGGGACAATACTTTTGTTTTGGTTTTTTTGCTTTTTTGTAGGGTCCCTGTAGTGTAGTAGTATACACATTCACTTTATAAACAAAAGGTCCCTGGTTCAATTCCAGGTGGGGACATAAGATTCTCTCACCATGGAGGGTTGCATCAGGAAGGGCATCTGGTGTAAAACCTCTGCCAAATTACCAATGCGGTTTAATCCTCTGTGGCGACCCTTTGGGGAGAATACAAGGGAGCAGCTGAAGGTATATTTGCTTTTTTGTAGTTAAGTGATGAATGCTTTGTCCAACCAAGCTAATTGTCATGGTATGAATGTTAAGTTATGAAATTTACATAGATGATGCGATTCTATATGATGCTATATGCTATATGTGTAGTATGGTGTGCGTAAAGATGCTGCATTTTTTTAGGCTGCGTGTATATTTTTAAAGTTGAAAGTCTGCAGTTCAGTCACGTGTTGTTTGTTCCATTAAAAATTCACTGTGGTGTTACACAGAGTCATACTGCACTTCATTTCTCCTCCCCCTCTTGCTTTGTGTTCAGCTCGTTCGTTTAAAGTTCATTTAAACATGTATGAGGTTATAAAGTGGGGCTCTCTCTGCCAGTTTCACACTGCAGGACTGACTGGCATTTTCACTATTTAATTGCTCCCACAGTTACCCAGCTACAGCAAGTACAGAACCAGTGGTGTGAAAATACCTGAAGGTGCAGACAAATTGAATTGACTGATATCTTGAATGAGGCTGCCATAGATGACACACATATAACCATGGTTATTGAGACTGGCATTCATTCTTTTGTGAAAATTAAGTGTTTGAAGGCTCTGGAAAAGAGTTGTAGCTACAGGATGTAAAAAAAAACATCACACCCTACAAATATAATGTAGTTGAATGTCACTCTTATTCCGGTTGAGCCTCCTTTTACATGCCTCTGAAGCATTTCTTCTCCTTTCACACAGGGAGAATATGATTTGCATTTTAAGGCATGTTTGTTTCATCATGTTTCATGAGCCTGCAGGCTGTCAGCAACTTAGATGAGGACTTTTAGACATGCAAGCTAATTGGGTGGAGAGGCAGTCATTTTAGAAGTTTTCATCAAGCTCGTACAATCTCTCTGTATTTTTAACTATCGCATGAAGCCTAAAATGCCGCAGTGTAAGTAAAGCATATCCCACTATGGCAATTATAATGTAATTAAAAAAAAACTTTTTGTACATGAAATCTATTTGGATTTTGGCTTTCTGACTTGTTATTCCAAAGAGAGAATGTGCATTAGAATGGGATGAACAGGGGTAACATTTTTTCCTTGAACACTGGTGAAAAAGAAGTTGATTCACCTTTTTTAAATTCATTTCAGTCCTCCCTCTGTCACTGCTTCCATTATTTGGATTGTCAGATAGGATATGGGAACACATTTCCCAGAGATGTGTTCCTTGTAAGACATGCCTCCATGCAGGAGGGAAAATGTAACAGTAAAGTGATTCACGCTAGGTGTGCATGTATCCTAGGTATGCTCTGGTGCACACTACAAGCCATCCTGTACATCCTTTTTCATGGAACGTAATCAGGAAAATGGCCATACGGTTACAGCTCATGCATTTTTGGTTTCACAGTTACAACTACATCTAAGTTTTGTCGTTAACTTCTGACTGCCCTGCTTTAGTAGTGACTGAAAACACTTTTTCTGTACATAAACACAATTATATTTTCTACCACATTTTTGATGCTACATGGAGTTATTGATCTTGCTGCACAACTGTGTGCTTTTTCCCCACAATATTTGCAGCAGCAGCACTATTGTGAGCCTCATATGACTTTGATTTAAACTTTTAAAGTTACTGATAAAATGAAAAGAGAAGGACAGTGGGTGTATTCTCCATTAAATTTAAATATGTTATAAAATAGAAACATCACATATCATATGCGCACTCTGAAATTATTGTCTCTCCTTAAATACCTATAGTAAAGGACCACCAACACATTACACCTGCAAGAGCTTTGATGACATTACATTCAAAATCCAGATATTAATATGGAGTTGCATTTATAACAGCTTCAACTCTTCTGGGAAGGCTGTCTACAAGATTGTGGAGTGTGTCTGTGGATATTTTTGCCCATTCATCCAGTAGAGAATTTGTGAGATAATGTTGGAAGAGAGGGCGTGGCACCCAGTCTTCAATAAGTTAATCCCAAACATGTTCAATAGGGCAGAGGTTAGGGTGTTTGCAGGCGAGGCAAGTTCTTCCACACCAAACTCATGCAACCATGTCTTTATAAACCTTGCTTTGTGTACTGGGGCACACTCACAATGGAACAGAAAAGGACCTTACCAAACTGTTCTCACAAAGTTTGAAGAATAGAATTGTCCAAGATTTTCCTTCACTAGAAGTAAGAGGCCCAGGCCAACTTCAGAAAAACAACCCCATAGCATTATCCCTATTGTACCAAACTTTATAGCTGGCACAATACAGTCAGGAAATGTTCTCCTGGCACTGGCCAAACCCAGACTCATCCATCACACTGCCAGACAGAGAAGCATGTCATTCCTCAAAACACGTTTAAACAGCTCCATAACTCCATCCAACATTTGGCATTTGCTTGGTGGCATACGGCTTGCATGTGTCATAAACTGAAGCAAGAGCAGGAAAGGACCCAATCACAGAGCTCATGACAGATGAGAATAAACACAAAGTGAACCTTTATTTTGGTTGTAGCCCATAGTCATAAACTCAGACAGCTGACAAGAAAACCTAAACTTACAGGGATACAGCAACAAAAAGCACAGGAGAGTTGGTAACAGACACTGTGACAAAGACTAAAAGACAGGCTGGTCTATATACATGCACAAGGTAATAAGGGTGGGAAACAGGAGGGTTATCCAGTTTACGCAAATCAGGGGGCGACCTGGGAGGAAGCAAATCTAGACACAAGACAAGGGAACAGAGGATGCACTAAATTAAAGAAGAAACAACCAAATGGGAATGCTAAACAGATCATCTTCTTCTTCTTTAGGCTGTTCCTGTTAGGGGTCGCCACAGCGGATCATCTGCCTCCATCTCACCCTATCCCTGTGTAGAGGCTCGGTGTGAGGGAAGAGGATGCACTCTTCCCTCACACCGAGCCTCTACATGTCCTCCTTCACTACATCCATCAACCTTCTCTGTGGTCTTCCTCATCTCCTCCTACCTGGCAGCTCCATCTTCAACATCCTTTGTCCGAT
>VUQH01059926.1:0-14218 GCA_015106775.1 Etroplus canarensis | reverse complement strand
GTTGGGTTTCAGCCTGTCTTACCTTGGCCATGTCTCTGAACATCTTGTACTTCTGGACATTCCAAGTAGGTTACAGTTCTGGAATATGACAGCACTGGAGGATAATGGGTTCCTGGTAGCTTCATGTTTGATTCTTCTCAAATCTTTGGCAGTTAATTTGCATCTTTTTCTCTCAGCACGTTTCTTGCAACCCTTTTAGGTATTTGCAACAAAATGTTTGATGGTTCTGTGGTCATGTCCTAATATCTTGGCAATTTCAAGAGTGCTGGCTCTTTTTGAAATTTTTTTTTATAGTTTTGATTTTTCAGAGTTTATTAGATCTCTTTTCTGGCCCATTTGGTCTGAGGAAAAGAAGCTGCCTAATAATTGTGCACACTTGATATAGGGTGTAAATTAATCTTTGGGCATCATGACACATCTTACCGGCACAAAAGCTGCTAAAACAAGTAAACTGGAACTATACACATTTTTAGACCCCCAGAGAATAAACATCCATGAGTTAGAGCATGTTATATGTTTGTGTGTGGACACTACATGTTTTGATTTTTTCTTTGGTCTGAGATTATAGATAAATACCTCTACCACTCTACCACTGATAATGTTAAGTGGAGTGGGAGACTCCACTTAACATTATCTGTGGCTATATGCTGCCCATCCAATTAAGCATTTGAAAGGGTACTTGTGCTTTCTGTGCTGCTTTTTTCCACTGGAAGAACAAAAGTTATTTTCCTTATTTTTTAACTGGATGGGGTAAACATCACATTTGGGTTGGGTTGTTTGGGTTGGCTAGAACCTGCTGAGCCATGAAGAATAAATAACGTTAACACTTTAAACAGGATTCAGCATTGTGTATATTGTGTACCAAATTAAAAAGAAGCAGCCATGGCTGCTCTTGAGTTACTGAAAAACAATGAAAACCATGATTTTGGAAGTGAGGGACTTTAACATTTTTATGTATGATGAGCTTTTATTCCAAAAAGTTAGCTTTTCTCTTTTGGTTCGTGTCTATTTATGACTAAACCCTTAGTTATCCTGGCATTATGTAAGGGAAAATTGCACAGCTGGTGCTGGTCAGTAATTGATTTGAAATTTTTTGATCACCAGTTCATCGATTCCAAATTTCTTGCGGATGCATGTTCGATAAACTGAATGTTAAATTTATTCTGGAACCATTCTTAAGGACATTCTTATAAACAAAGTCCCATGCTGGAGCTCAGAGACTTTAAATGTACTTGATTTTAAATAGGGCTTTTTAAGTGCCTTGCCCGCTGGGATTAATAAAGGATTCTGATTCAGATTCTGCTTTTCTAGTCTTACTGACCACTCAAAATGCTTTAGACGACAAGTCACATTTAACCATATGTTTATACAATACTTTATTCTATTACACTTTAGGCACATATCTACCTCACACCCATGTCCATTTGGCATCACCAGTTAATCTAACATGCATTTTTACTAGACTGAGGGTGTAAGCCAAAATACCAGGAGGAAACCCTTGCAGGCATAGAGAGAACATGCTCCACAAAGAAAGATCTCTGCTGGGATTCAAACCAGGAACCTTCTTTCTGTATAGCAATAGTGCTAATCACCCCACCATCATGGAGCCCCTTTACGTCATCATCTAATTTATTCCACTGCAGTTTTGATCAAATCAATCCATTCCCAAATTAAACTGACTTGGTTAATAATAGATTTCTCATGGCTCAAGTGTCTATGTCCAACTATGGCCTGCATCGTTGCAGGCCTAATCTCAGCGAGCATCTGATAGAATATGCATATTTTCTATTTCCATACATTGTTTATTTTATATGAACATTTATAGAAACAAAGCACTAACATTTAAGAATATGAAAGCAAATCAACATTATAGCAATAACTTTTAAAAAATTATTTTTATTTCAGTATGAAACCGTTAACTGTATAATAATGGCTAGTGATGAGCCAAAGAACATGATGTTTGATAAAGTAATTTACATCATTTCCCTTAGAGTTCACAACACTATTTCTAAGCAATGTGAGTCAATGGCTCAAGGACAGCACAAACTATCTATAAGTGCACACTTCACTGCAAAGCTTGGTATAGATTATTACATAAAAGTCCACAGGATGTTAAGACCTTGAGGTACTTCTGTGGGTAAGTCTAGAAAGGGATTAGCAAATGAGCTGGATCTGTTAAATTGAAATTCAAAGAAATGGAGGGTCAAATGTTTGACTCCGCTCACTGACTTTGTTACCCTTGATATCTAATTGAATCCTCCCAAAAGTCTTTATAAATATGGAGGAAAAGGGCAGAAAGGTGGTTAAATAAGATAAATAAGATATATACTGTACTGATCCCCTAATGTGGAAATTACAACCAAATCTCACTTTTGTTGTCATACACACACACATACTTTTAGTCAAACATGCAGTTCTGAATGACACACACACACACACACACACACACTAGTGACATGTAGTGGTGAGAGGTGAGAAAAACAAGGCAGCCCATTACAAGTGCCAAGAGGCACTGTGGGGGTTCAGTACCTTGCTCAAGGGCACCTCAGTGGCAACTTCTTTCCAAGCCTCTGATGTGCCTATAATGCAGGCTTCTCAGCACAGAGATCCAGCATGGCAGTGCAGCAGAGGAAAATTACAATTTTTATTGTGCGGTCAGGTGTTCTTATTTTCTTTGTAATCCAGCTTTGAGACAGATATGCAGATATTTATTCAACTCAGACAGATGGAAGCAACAAACATAACTTCAGCTCATGTTAGATTTTATCAAACTAGAAAAAGGTTACATTCATTGGAGAAGCTCACTAACAACTTCTTACAGGCAGAATGTAGTGTAGAGAAATGTTGCACACAAACTGCATTTTAAAGTCTCCATTTTTTGAATGCTGAAGATATTTTTTTAACACCTAAAAGCATAAACTCGTGACAGGAATGAGGGAGAAAAGGATGTGTATTGAGCGTAGGTTCAAGACCTTGAAGTGACATTACTTTCTGATTTAACTTCAACAAGAATAAATGCTGGCAGCAGCACGCAAAAAATATTTTGTTTATTTATCATGTTTTGTTTACTGCTTATTCAAACATGGGACAGAGCACTGTTCCTGATCCCTCTGGCCCCCCGTCAGACTGTCCGTGTCTATAGGTTTGTTGGCACACAAATACACATAGCGGCACATTTGCAGTCAAATAAAGCAATGTTTAAAGGCTCCTGTGGATTTTTTTTTCACCCATAAATTTTGATTCCATGTTACCAACATGGCTTTATCCTAAGAAATACTACAGAGGCCAGGTCTGGGTGAGCCGGAATTTTCTCGCGCTCATCAGTTACCCACCATGGGGTCAATCCAGTTTTGCTAAAAGGATTAAAAACAGGCCAACTTTACGGATTTAAATCAGCCTTGAGTAGACGCTACCAAAGGTTTACCATTCAAGGTCAATTTGGAAAAAGTTTGCCTTGGGAATATCTCTTACAGCCAGACAAACAAATCAATATATTTATAGTGAAGACAACAATAAACACAGATAGTAGATCACACTCAAATTTCCTGTATTAGTTTCATTTCACTTTCCTGGACACAGCAACAGGAGACTGCCACCAGGGTCACAGTGGAAAGTTTTATGCCTCTGAATGGACCAGTGCCATCTACTTATCTGTTGACACAGCCTTAGCCTTGGTTTTGATTGGCATAGGACGTGCACGTGCCCAAGCAAACAATACAGATTCCACATCCGGCAATGTTGCCATAACAGGTGCCTGTGTGTTGTCTCCTTAATGGGTGCTAATACTTAGTGGTGTAAACTATTTGTGAAGCCTGCTATAGGGGTAAGCATGTGCCCATAAAAGAAAAGCCCAATTTAGCAACTATTTTCTATATACAAAAATCACATTTGTCTCTTCTATGACTTGAGTTAGGGCATACAGGCTGTTTTGTTTGCCCATGTGAAGTACAAATGGCATTCACTCCAGGAATTATTAATGAAGTATCAATGGATGGCCATCTATCTATGAAAAATATAATAACATTCCACATTTAGCACTCATGATCAAAAAATGAACATACTAGCATGACAGACTCAAATAGTAAAGGATAACAGCTATAGCAACTTCATTGATAAAATTGAGTGACATATGTTTTGAGGTATTTTTGATCACTGAAATGTTTACCAGTGGACAGTCTGGCCCCCATACCCTCGTCCACCACAATTTCACTCTGTTGGCATGTCCGATTGGAGGGTCTGCCACACATTAAAGTGGCTGGAACCCCTTTTAATCCCTTGACCCCAAAAGTACCCTTTTGTCAAGGTTTTTTCTGTTTCTTTGGTTGTGTAGGGTTTCTTTGTTTGTTTTTTGTGGAGCAGGTCTTCCTGTGGCCCTTCACAAGAATATTTATTATTATTAATTATTAATGGATCATAACAAATTACCTGTCTGTCCATCATATGATTTGTTGCATGACCCACAGTTAAATATTGTGCTCCTCTGTATACATTTTTTTTTTTTTTTTTATACTTTGAGCACCTGCCCCTTCAGATGTCTTTGCTGGAGATCATGGGTTGAAGTGGGCTGAAACAATTGAGAATGGAATTCTGACAACTTCAGTTAAAGAGTAATTAAATCTGAAAGGCAGTTTAACCAGATCTTTTTAAATGTGGTGCAGTATGGCAGTGCTTCCAGCTGATGCCATAGGGATCTTAAATTTAGAATTTACAGTATAGAGTAATCTCATCTGATGATCTCACCTTTATTTCACCAAAACTCTGTCATGTGTTCATGGGTACATGTGCCATCTTCAGCAGTTAGACATCTATCTGGAGCAGTAGAAGGGGAACAAACATAAATAAACTTACTTTATTCTGAAATGGAAGTTCAACTGTAACATTTCAAGGAACTCAGCAAATATTACCAAATACACATGCTGCTTCTGTGCAGTTTGGTACACAATTTGTCTGCTAGCTAAAGGCACAGTTAAGATGACCAGATGTCTCTCTTTGTGTGGAACTGCACAGCATTTTATTCCTTGTCTCCCTGTCCCATATATTGAGATGATGCCCCACATTTTGATCAGCTCTGCTGTTCGTGCACTTTCCTAAAGTGTGGCTTTAACCCAGTGCATGTGAAGAGTGGGGAGGACATTTTCACAGTGTCAAGGGCAGGTTACCTGTCTTTTGCTGCCAATGTTGAGCCTATCAGGGAAAGCTGTAAGTCATCAAAAAGTCCCAGCCTCTGCAGAGTTCTGTGAATATGATGTGAGCTACCACAGAATGCCAAATTTTATACCAAGAAATAGAGCTTTTGAGGGTTACTTTTCAATTTCTCACAAGAAAAATTGGCATGACTGTGTGTGTGTACCATAAGTGGCTAAAAATTGCTGAAACTGTCAGATGTGCCTCAAAAGCGGTGTGCCATTCTATGGATGCATGCCTACCGGAACCCAAGCATGCTTACCAGGCAGAAGAGTGGTTGAAATAACAGTTAACAGTTACTTAACAATTAATGGAATAGAAAAATAATACAAGACTCTAAAAAGCATGAGACCATGACAACAACTTCAGCTTTCTTTTATCCTATAGCATTGAAGTTTAAAAATTGCATTCAAATAATATGCATTTTCCTTTACATACTAAATGCCAAACCTGCATAGCATATTTTTCACTTTTACGTTAGATATCAAAATTAAAGCCTACCTCCCAGCAACATGTCACCCATTGTCCCACACAAACACAGTCTTTACTCCACATTTAGTGTGTTCTGGATCTGGTCACCCTAGGAACAGTGGATGTACTGTAGGAGACAGGAGAGGAAGATAAGGGATTTTAAAAGTAAGAACAGCTCAACATGGGAAATTCGATATACTGGAGATTTAAAGCTTATAATTAATAACACAGTTTTTAATCAGGCTCTTTACATGACCTATTGCTGTTATCTGGTTGGAAAAAATACAAACACAATCATACTTTTTTAATTGTTTTTTAAAGTTTATGTGAGAATATTGGACATTTATACAAGTACAGATTAAACTGAGTAGTTTGTAGTAAGATGATTTATAGTTTTCAGGTTTATGAAGTGGGAAAAATTACAGAGTGGTCTACAGCTTTTAAACAACTGAAATATGATCATTAACTTAATTTTTATTTCATGGAAGGACAAAAACTGCGAAGTGCGAACTGCACCTAGGCCAGAAACAACTATCCACTGATGTGAATATATCATATTTTTGTAAGCATCTGCAAAGACAACATGCTAATATAAAGCTAGTAGCAATGCCCCCAGAAAGATGTTAAATCTGAATATTTTCCTACCCCTGCTAAGCAGTCAAAGCTTAGCTTTAACAGGTCACAAAAGCAGTGATGAGAAATCAGCTTTGTGGCGCTGTTGCCTCAATTTCTACCCAATACCTGTTTCAATAGTAGAATCCCTGTGGCCACAATACTTTATATAAAGTGCTCTCTGGGCTGATTATCACCAGCTTTGTTGCTAATTCTTGGTTTTAATACATACTGTACAAAGTGGCAGTGCATCTCAGGCCATGTTGCACTATAACAAATTACCTTCTACCAGAAAGACATAAGTAATACAATACAATTACTGATTAAAAAAAATCATCAAGTATTGTTTAATGTATCACTTTTTTGAGTAAAAACCTGATACACTCTAAGTGAGTTATTTCACCTCACTACAGAGCTACACCTGATCTTAGGGTTCCCAACCTGAAGACCTAACATATAAACCAGCACTGATGATGCGAGAGGTTAAAGAGAGCTGGTTATGTGCATTTTTGCTGGACAATGCACCCTATGATGAGAGGCTGTAACATTGTAGCTATTTGCTGAGCTTGGATACCAATCATGTACACTGAGTGTCCTGTATGTACCTTTGGCTACTCCCTTGTCTTCTTCTCAAGGGGTTGCCACAGTGGATTAATCCACCCTCAATGGACTTTGTTTATTTTATGACCTTTATCAGCTGCATAAAGCTTGTTCTTTTTTTACCTCAACACGTCTGCCTGTTGAGTTCTGCACTTTGGGTCCACATCCCTCCTGACAAACATGTAATCCTTTGAATCCAGTAAATCTAAAACAAAGTCATAGTGGTACGACAGTGCCTAGACAGGGAGTTAACTCTGCAGGTAATTACATGTATTTCTAAAATGAGAAGCCTGTCTGCCATACCGTGTGTCAAACATTTAATTTATTCAGGAAGCAAAGTTATTTCTTAAATCTTTTAAATGAATAGGCGTTTCACAGAGGACATTCGAGACTTTGCAGCCACAGTGCTACTTTGCTCTGGAAGCTCAAGAGACCAAAATAGTTAAAATGCAGTGATGTCCCATAGTGTGTGTCTGTTAGGCCCTGATTACATTTGAGGTCATATCCTCAACATGTTGAAGCCCCCCTTGCCCTCAAACACAAACACCTTTTTTACATTGCAAAAACATTTAGCAAATATGAAAAAAGGGTCTTGGAAAATGCTGTCCATTCAACTGGAACCTCTCCCAGCATAGGGCAAAAGGCACTGGACAGGTCACTGATCTATCACAGGGCAGATAATGCTGTGTTCTATTAAAAGACTATCTACACTTAATTCATTTTCTCTATCTCAGTGTGCATTTTCAGATCCTGTGTGGTAGTCTTTGAATAAAACTAAATTTTACTCACACATGAAGGGGTGTCTGATACACTGACAGGTACTTCATGACCTAGAACTCATTTGTTCTGCAGAACAAATGACAGGCATAGAGATGACTCCAGAGGATGCACCACTGTTTGTGGTCATGTCTTGAAAAGTACATTGCCCTTGCAGGCAACCACAGCTTATTAACTCCTTTCTTTCAAACCCTGTATCTTTCACAAGAGTTTAATGATTTTATCACTGATAAGGTGTGTCTCCTAATTTATTCTAGCTTTTCTATATACCTTTCAGCAAATCAAAAGAAGAACCAGAGAACTAAACAGCATAATTTTGAGCAAAATTTATGAAAACTCAGAATGTGATATTTTCTCTATTAGGACCACAGCAGCATCTCTAGAGCCTCTTCTGTCAACAGAAGCTAGAAAATCCATCTTGTGTTCCAAGCAGTTTGCAATAACTCAAGTAAATATTCAATAGTTAGACAGCCATGAAAGATAAACCAGGTAAAATAGATTACTGATATTAGTAATGTTTTCCTTGAATTGAATGAACACAACTCAGCTTTGATACAAATGTGTTTTTGTCTATTTGTCTCCCTCAATCCTAAGATAAACAGATTATTTCTAAGAGAGGAAATTATGGAGGTTATCAATAATAAGGCTGCAGAGCCTCATGCTCTGACTTCTTAGTTTTATTTCCAGATTCTGCTGATCAACCCTGTGTTTAAAATCCCTTTTATACAAGAACCCTACCCAACACAATGATGAATGAAACATTTTCCTTACTTTTGTTTACCTACCAACAAACTGATTTGTTGGATTGAAACTACTCCCTACTCAAGGTTTCCTCTCAGATATCATTTCAGTTTTATATCAGGTCATAAATCTGACCCAAAACTCAAGAGACTCCTAAAGTTCACATAGTATAGCACAAAGGCAACAAAAAGTCTTTAGTGAGCTCCTTTAACACCAAGAAGGCCTTTAACAGGATGTAATGGCCTTACCTCTTTTGTGTGGTCTCATAATTTTACTTCCTCTGATAATATTATGAAATTGATCTCTCTTTTTTTATGCTACACAACGTACCACAGTCATCACAACTGGCCCAAAATGTCCTCAATTCATGATGGGGCATGGCATCAGACACTGTGTTGCAGTCTCACCCCTCTATGTACCTTTAACATTTGAATTATTCGTTTGTGACAGGCATAGAGATGACTCCAGTGATGCATAAAATCTCTGGGGAAAACGTTCTACTTTATTTAAGCCACTTTGAAGTATCTGTTATGGGAATGGTGAAGTTGATTACATTCTTTGATCAATTTCCAGTTTACAAGATTAACCACACTAAATCTGAGGCAATGTTCTGGCCTAGTGTATCCCGATCCCTAATGGGATCTGATCCTTTTAGCTAGTTCTTGTCACTTTTTACTTTCTTGAATATATAAATTACTCTCTACTTCTTCGAGCTGTACAAAACTTATTTCATGCTGTTAAATCACAAGATAAGGAAGACCTAGCTCACTGGACAGCCCAGCAACTGTCTTTCTTGAAGAGTCAGCGTCTGTAAGATGAACATGCTTGTGTGGTTTTGTGCCCCTTTCAAATAATTTAGACTCTTAAGATGGAAATCATTTTCAGCTGAAAGTACACCTCTGTCCTCCTTCCTTTGGAGGACAAGGATGAAACATATTACATTCCTATGTTCTTTGAAGGAGGGGAGGACTGCACTGATATTAAATGCTATCAAATTAAACAACTCAATATTTATCTGTGGCATTGATTTGGCAACGACTCCACTTCTACCTGGCTCAAATTGGAGGATATCCCAGTTAATTTGTAAAAGTTATATACTACGAAGTGGGTTGGCTGACAATAAAACTAGATGAACACATCTTTCTTGCCCACTTAAACCTTCTTTTGGGTCTGGTGTACCCTTCCTTTTTGTGGGCTTGAAGATGTAAAAGGAGCACTGGCAAAGAATGGTGTTATGAATTTTGATCAGCTCAGAGATAAGTACATTTGTCCCTTTGAATCACTTCTTCACGTATTTCCAAATGGGCTGTTTTATCACTTCCGCTATGCAGTTGCACCCCAGTGGGTTTTCTCTTTCACACCTGGAAAAGGCTGTTTAGAACCTCAACATCAGGAAATCATCAGGTTTTATCAGGTCGGTAATCTATCCATGATTGCTGAGCTAGTGTGAGATCTTTGAGAAATTGATTTTGCAGAGATTAGTACAGACGATGAAGGGTGCAGTGTTTAGTCGACTTTTGCGTTGTTCATTTACCAATACACTTAGGCTCCAATTAAATATTGGACAGTTTTAAAAATAATTCTCAGTGAAACTACCAAAATTTTATTTTGTACAGTACTGTGTAAAAGTCTTGAGCCACCCCTCATTTCTTTATATTTTGCTAGGAAACAGGGAAATGGGTGCAATGATTTACTGAAACATACAAACATAAACAGAAATACATTACATAAGGCAATAACAGAGTTAATTCTAATGAGCTTAAATGTCAATATTTTGTGTGCCACTTTTATTCTTCAACACAACCTTAAGTCTCTTAGCCAAATGTTCTTTTTATTTCTGTAAGTCTTCAGGAATCATTTTCCAGGCTTCTTGAAGGACATTCCAAAGCTCTTCTTTGGATGTTACTTGGGAGGCCAGTCTATGACTGATAGTGTTCCATTGTGTGTTTTTCTGTCCATGTAGGCTTTTACTACTCTGGCAGTGTGTTTTTGGGATTGTTGTCATGCTGAAATCAGACAATTTCCAGATGGTATTACATGGTGGATCAAAATCTGACATTAGATTTCTGTGTTCATAATTCCATCAATTTTGCAAAGATCCACAACGCCACAGGCTGAAATGTATGACAGATCCTCCACTGTGTTTTTCAGATGGCTGTAGATACTTTTGTTCTTCTCTCCTCACCTCCTCCGTACATATTGATGATGATGACTTGAGCCAAAAATTACACAAGTGGATTCATTACTCCGTAAGACCTTGAGACTGATTTTCAGCCCATTTCTTGTGTAATTTGGCATACCTCAGCCTTTTCTCCCTGCTTCTCTTCCTTGAGAATGGCTTCTTGACAGCTATCTTTCCAAAGAGTCCATTTCTGATGAGGCTTTAAACAGTAGCTGGACCTGTGTCAGGTCTTTGCTGGATGTTTTCCTCTTTCTTAAGGACATGACTTTCTCTTCCTGTCTTTTTGTCAGTGCCACTGTCTCCAAACCATGCATCATGGCAGGCCTCACTACCGTCTTGTAAACCTTCCCTTTCACTCTTGCTGCTATCCTTCTGTCACAAAGCACCCCTGACACTCACCCCCACCCACTCCACCCTGCCTGCACTCTCTTCTTCACCTCTCTTGTGCTCTGTCCATTGCTTTGGATGGTTGATCCCAAGTATTTAAACTCATCCACCTTCACTACCTCTACACCTTGCTTCTTCACCTTTCCACCTGCCTCCCTCTCATTTAGCACATGTACTCTGTCTTGCTTCTACTGACTTTCATTCCTCTTCTCTCCAGTGCATACCTCCGCCTCCTGTACTCTCACTACAGATCACAATGTCATCTGCTAACATCGTAGTCCACGGAGACTCTTGCCTGATCTCATTTGTCAAACTGTCCATCACCATTGTGAACAAGAAGGGGCTCAGAGCAGATCCCTGATGTAATCCCACCCTCACCTTGAACCCATCTGTCACTCCTACTGCACACCTCACCACGGTCTCACTGGCCTCCTACGTGTCCTGCACCACCCTCACATACTTCTCGGCTACTCCTGACTTCCTCATACAATTCCTCAGTTCCTCTCTTGGCACCCTATCATATACTTTCTCAAGATTCACAAAGACACAGTGCAACTCCTTCTGACCTTCTCTATACTTCTCCATCAACACTCTCAGAGCAAACATTACATTGACTATCCCACTTTTTCTTTGCCAGCTTCTTCTTTTGAACACTTTCCTGTACTTCCTCATTCCACCACCAAGTTTCCTTGTCTTCTTTCCTCTGTCCAGAGGACACGCCAAATACCTTCTTGGCCATTTCTCTCACCATCTGAGCTGCACTTTCCCAGTCATCTAACTAACTCTTCTCTACCACCCAGAATCTGTCTCTGCAAAACATTCTTCCTTCCTCAACTTCCACTGTTTAATCCTTGGCTCTACCTTCACTTGCTTCCTCTTCTTGCTTTCCAAAGTCATCCTGCAGACCACCATCCGATGCTGCCTAGCTACATTCTCCCCTGACACCACCTTGCAATCTCCTACCTATCTCAGATTACAGCTCCTGTATAAGATATAGTCCACCTGTGTGCACCTTCCTCCACTCTTGTGGGTCACTCTATGTTCCTCCCTCTTTTTGATACACATGTTCACTACAGCCATTGCCATCCTTTTTGCAAAATCCACTACCATCTGTCCCTCCACATTCCTCTCCTTAACACCACACCTACCCAACACCTCCTCATCTCCTCTGTTGCCATGACTTACATGCCCATTGAAGTCTGCTCCAATCACAGCTCTCTCTCCCTTGGGAATACTCTCTACCACTTCATCCAACTTACTCCAGAATTCCTCTCTCTCTTCTAAATGACATAAAACTTGTGGGGCATATGCACTAACAACATTCAGCATCACACCTTCAATTTCCAGCTTCAAAGTCATAATTCCGTCTGATACTCACTCTTGTTACCTCCAGAACACTCACATCACAAACTCCTCCTTCAAGATTACCTCTACTCCATTTATCTTCTGATCTACACAATGGTAGAACAGTTTGAATCCACCTCTGATTCTCCTGGCTTTGCTTCCCTTCCACCCGGTCTCTTGCACATGCAATATATCTACTATTCTTCTCTCCATCATATCAGCCAGCTCTCTCCCTTTACTAGTCATAGTCCCTACATTTAAAGTCCCTACACCCTTCTACCTTTCCTTCTGTCTTTCTGCCTCTTAACATACTTTCCCCCTTTGGTCTTCAGCCAACAGTAGCATAGCTTCCACTGGCACCCTGTTGGCTAACGGCACCAGAGGCGGTCGTTGTTAATCCAGTATGGAAGTTGTATTAGGAATCCACATATGTGATTTGGCAAAGATTTAAGTCTGGATGCCCTTCCTTATGCAACCCTCTCCATTCACTCAGGCTTGGGACCTGCACAAAAAAACTGCTTTTGGTGTGCCTTTGCAGTGCAATGATAAGCAGGTTCTTTAGTGTATTTTAAACAATGCTTCTACACTCTTTGGTTCAAGGGCAAAACTTTTTCTTTTCTTTTTATATTTGGAACCCTTTCCTGGGAGAAGCCAAAGAACATATTGAGAATACATTTCTAAATAAAACACAGGTAGTGAAAACTGGAAAACTAGCCTGAAAGCTTGACTGTGAATAGAACAAAACAACCTGGAAAACCATCAGGTAAACACCAGGTGGAATATGTAGTAGGAAGACTGATTGGATAATTGGTGACAGGTGGCATCCAGAATTGGAAGAGAAACTAAACAAATAAAGTAAATAAAACTTGACAAAATGCAAGAAACAGACAATTAAAAATAAATACATTAAAAAATATATACACCTTTCGACTGCTCCCTTGTATTCTTCACCAAGGGGTCACCACAGCAGATTAATCCACACTGGTAATTCGACAGAGGTTTTATGCCAGATGCACTTCCTGTCGCAACATTCCATGAAGAGAGGGGCTTGTGTCCCCACCTGGAATCAAACCAGGGAAATTTGTTTGTAAGGTAAATGCGCAAACCACTATGCTATAGGGAACACAAAAATAAATACATAAAAAATAAAAGCAGAAAATAAGTTAAGACAGCACTCAAACTTTTGTCAGTGTTCTGGGACTTAAATTCTCCAATCTATATACAAAGGGTTTAAGATGATTCATTAAAGAGTTGAAAGCATTGTTCTACAACTTTGAGAAATCAGTCATTTTCTGCACCTGCTTTTTTCAGAATCAGAATCTGAATCCTTTATTAATCCCCAGGGGGGAAATTACTTACGTTGCAGTCAATCCGTTCAGTATACATAAATATCTGTAAAGAATACATTAGAGAGAGTAAAATATAGAAACCCCAGGTTTGGAGTAGGTGAAAGTCCAGTTATTACTCAGAGGAGCTGTATAGTATAATAGCCATAGGCAGGAGTGACTATGGTCATAAAGCAGAATATACATAGTTATTACACAGTAAAAATTGCAATTTATTCTTTGCACATTAATATATATAGATTGTATAGTTAATACTCAGTTATTACTACATTTAATGTTGCAGTTTATTCTTTACACAGAAGATATGCGGGAATGCAATATAGAAATGAGTGAATGAGAATGTGTGTGTGTGTGTGTGTGTGTGTACACGCACACACACGCACACGTCTTTGGAGTGGGAGTCGCAAGCTCAAATCCCGCCTGGGGCGTCTGTATCCAGTAAGGGTCCCAGGCTAGACCCCCCATGTTAACCAAGCCTACCACAGACATGAGCGAGAGAAATAAATATAAAGCCATACTGGCTCGGACGTCGCCCAGCTTAACAAGGTCCGTGTCAGGTGTTGAGGAACCAGGG
>VUQH01059923.1:0-14222 GCA_015106775.1 Etroplus canarensis | reverse complement strand
CACTTGTAGGTTGCTTTGCTTTCACACTTCTTTACAGTCCATTCAAAACCAGCTGGATAGGGTTCAGGTCTGGAGACTGTGTGTTCTGGTTTGTGGTTTTTGGTATTGTGGGACTAGGTTTTGTTTGGTTTTCCTTTTTTCTGTCTCGTTCTTGTTTCTTCCCAGTTTGGTTGCATCCTCTTTGCTGTGTGCCTTATGTTTTCCTTTCATTGTTCCTGCCCCAGCTCATGTTTAGTTATTGGTTCTTTGTGTCTTCCTCATGTTTTCCAGTATTCAGCCTCCTTGTCTCTAGTCTCTGTGTTGGTTCATGTTTCCCTTGAGTCCTTGTATTTATTACCTTTGTCTGTTCCTTGTTACCCTGGCTTGATCTACCTCCACTGCTGCAGAACAGCTTTAAGTTGTTAACCTATTGCTTGTTCCCTGAAAAAGGCCTTTTTGTATAATTCTGAAATGTACATTATTTTTCAGATTTAGGTGACCTTACTTTTTTTTAACCTCTGGCAGTTCATTACTTACCTTTGTGCCATTTCAAACTCTTCACTGGACTTGAACTGCTTGAATTTTAATAAAAAACTGAAAAATTGGGGTGTTCTAAAACTTTTGACCGGCAGTGTATGCGCTCTCTCTATTGGGGTCTACATTTTCTTGACTCTTGTCATACTTTGAGCTAATCAGGCATCCCTGGTAGGATCCCATTTTGTTGATCTAGATTAAGCAGGATTTCTGGTTTTGTCTACCTGAATGATCACTCTCTCTCTTTATCTAGAGTTTGATCTACATTCAGTCTTGAGAACACTATCTGGGCATTTGTGTGGTGAATGTTCAACTTTCCTGATCAGCTAGCTGTTAAACTAATATGACTGTTTTTAGGACCGTGTTTATCAAAGGTTGATCTGAGTTTGTTTGCTGGAATTAAGGTAAATGATCATTTTCAGTAGGTTTTAACTTTATATTTATTATTACTATAACAAGTAACAAAATGTGAAGATTGAAAAGTATTCAGATTGATAAAAAAGTCCTCTAAAGAGCAAAAATGCAATATGCAGATTCAGTTGAACACCAAGTCAGTTTTCTGTTCTCTAGGTTTGACCTTGGAGAATACATTGTGTGTTTGTTTGTGCCAGTGTTCTTCAGTCTGCAGGAGATGAGCCTTGGATAAGATCTGCTCATTTATTATTCAATTAAAGATCGCTGAGGTCACGGCAGATCATTAGCCATGGAGGTTATTCCAAAGAAGGGAGACAAAAATAAAACCAAGAGTCAAATGGACAGACATAAAAGGGTAGAAGCTCAACAGAAAGAGATCAAAAAAATAAGAAGGCCAGAAAAAAGTATTGATTTCTTGTTCCATTATTTTTTTCTGCTTTATTTGAAACTCCAGGTCCTAATTTCCCAATCATGTTGTATCAGTATGGTCAAAACATCTGGATTTGGTTTGTTGATGACTTTTTCTCATTAAACTGAAGACAAGATGTATTAGAACTGTATCAGATTGTCTACAGTGCAATTTCTGAAGAGGGCTGAAGAGATCTGTGTTGTGTGAACAAACTGGGAAGAGCTCTCTAAGACAGAAATAACCTCAACACCACCAGCAGTTCAAACACACAATAATCCTTGTTGCACATCCAGCACATAACCCTATTAGGAGAATTTCTAGAGCTGCAGTCTTTGGAAAGCAGCAACAATAAAAACTTCGATAGACTTACTTGCTATTGATTTTCTTTGGGGACATTTGATGTCCCCAAAGAAAATGTGCATGGAAAGATCTTAGTGAGAAACAGTACATACGCACACATAGCCTTTGACATATCCAGTGTAATGTAGATGTGCCTTTACTGTAAAGACAGGAAGAGGGTGAGGGCTCACTTTAGTTTCCATGGAAACATTTATATTTTCTATAATAAGCTCTGGAAACATATGTCTGTCATTTCTTACAAGCTCATTAGAGAGTTTAAACCCTTGAGACAAGAAGAATTGTCCCACAAAGTGACAATGCAGACAAAAGTATCTTATGGGTTTTTTTTTAAATCCAATATCTTTTCAATAAAAATGACATTGCTGTAAATCCTGAAATAGAGGCTGATGTTTTCATTTCACCTGACAGGGGAACCAAGTTTTTATTTGAGAAATACCTTTTTTTTCCTGTTCTGATATTTTTGGTAAGAAGAACTTCTCTTTCCTGCTGTTGTTGCCATTCAGGTGGTATCTATGGTGTTGTTTTATTTTTAAATTGTATCAGCTTATTACAAGTATCTCTGTTAAAAAGACACTTTAGGACTAAGAGTACTAAAAATGTAATTTTGTGGTCCTTGATGCGCTACGTCTAAATAGCTCATCAATAACACCTCATAACAGTATAATCTTGGTTCTCGTTTAACCACAGGGTATTTATAATGAACTCATATTTTAATCCTGGATTGAAACTATGTGCTGAAAGTAACCTTTTCCAGGAAATACATGATAGAAAAGCTCTGGTACCTCATTTCTCTGGAGACAACAAGGTGTCAATCATCTTAAGCTGTAACACTTTAGAAATGAATAATACTGTATTTGAATCCAAGCTTCTACAGCAGTGGTATGTCTGTCATTTTTTCTGAATAGACGCAAGTCCTAAAAAGCTTTTCGGTTGTCAATCTACCTCCGTCCAGCTTTATATTAGCGCTATTCATGTGTAGCAAGCCTTGTCTCTGCCAGTTTGGCAGTTGTAGGTGCTCTACATCACTGCCATAGATTGTAAATAAAAGATGGATGTAGCTTTCAGGTCTCAAAGTGATGCCAGTGCAGAAATGCCTTATACCTGCATCCGTCTATTGGCAAGCAGAGGAAAAGTCCAGCGGCTAAATAAGAAAAAAAAAATGACTGTAAATGTTCAATTGCTAATTTCAAGTCATATTGAAATCAGGTTCATTTGTATATTTTTAGCCAGTGAGCATGCAGCATCCCTCCATTTCACAATCTGATCCACCTCTGTTGGCTCATTCTACAAAAATATCCAATTAGAGTGAAATAATTTCCCCCCTGGGATTAATGAAGTATTCTGAGTTGGAGGATGTAATAAAATGTTTTTGTATTTGTAATATTTGACCACATTATGAGATAACTTGTTGACTTTGTTGCTTTAAAAAATGACAACTTATTGATTTTTTCTGTGCTTTTTGTCGTGACTGTTTCCTTATTTTTCACAATTTTCAAAACTTATTAAGATATTCATTCTCAGTCTCTTCAGCACATGTAGCCAGAGTCACAGGAGAATAATGATAGTGCAACAAATGAGGAGATTAGATTTTATTTATTTCAGATTTATTAAAAGTGTGATTGTGTGTTATTTGTATTTGCAATAGGAAAGAAAATATTTGAAAAGCCATTAAAAATGAATAATGATGCAATCCTTTATTATTATTATTATTAGTAGTAGTAGTAGTAGCAGTAGTAGTATTCGTAGTAGTAGTAATAGTAGTAGTAGTTCAAATGTAACACATTTTACTCGATATACTACACCATACATACATAACACCAAAGACCCCACAAAGTTATTGATCATCACTGGTGATACCCCTAAAGAAGGTAACATGAGTGACACCAATGATAGGTTTTATGAAAAATATTTTTTTACAAAATTGCCACTTCAGGGTATAAAACCACACTACCACTCATAGTGGTCACAGGTTGTGTAATTTAATCAATTTTTAGTCTGTTTTTTAAAATTCCCTAACAGTAAAGTGGGTCATACCAGTGACGTCAACTAGAAACTTCATATGATATTATCAAATAAAAGAACATTTCTGACAAATGGAAAGAAACAATGGATTTATAATGAAAAATTCTTCATAGGCCTCTGAGACATGATTAAAAGTGTAATAGTTTTTACAGCTCTTTGTATAATTTAATAGATATAATATTTAATATATATTTTAGTTTTTAATAATATCAGCCCTTATTAATGAATTGGGAATAAACATATGTGCAAAATAAATCTTTTGTGATACTTTGTTTTTCCCCTCCAAGTCACCTCGCGAAAACTGTACATACAAGGCTTATCATTACTCCGCGACTAACCTATATACTAGACTACAATACTGTGTAGAATACTGTAGTTTTATTTATTTATTTTTTTGGTAATTACCTTGGCCAAAAATGCTATACAAGAATTTGAGGTGTTGGTAGCTAGCAAGCAAGCTAATCTACTGCTCAGCCTCAAATCCTCCTTGTCATGGATGCCCTTTTTGCTACGCTTAAGAACATCTTAACTAAGGCTACGTTCACACTGCAGGTCAATTTGATTTATTGCTGGGATCCACCCCCCCCCCACATTATTCACATTATAATTAAAATGCGACCGTCATCAGACTCCGGGGTGAACAGTCTACATCCCTGAAGTTACACGCATGCACAGAAGAAGACATGAACATGGATGCTACACGTCAGCATGCGAGTAAAACCTCACCGTCTTTCCACTGGCTAGCTCCATCGGTGGTGTTTGCCGTGCTTGTTGCCTCATCTCACCTCATCCGCAGAATGATGATGTCTGTCTCACTTAAGTGACGCAAAAGTCGGAAAACATGTAACGTCTGTTCAGACTGAGGTGGCTTAGAAAAACGCCAGATGCGTATCTGATTTAGGACCACATTTGAAAGTGGCCTGAATCCAATCTGAGAAAATTACATTTGAGCTGTTCAGACTGATGCAAAAAAAACCAAACAAACAAAAAATCAGATATGGGTCACTTTTGCCTGCAGTGTGAATGTAGCCTAAGTTAATTGAGTTTCAGTTTTTTAAACCTGTGTGGTACTTCAGTTTATGGTTGCTTTTGGGAACTGAAACAGCATTTGGAGCCAGAAATGGCCAGTTATGTCAGATTTAACAAACGCATAGCAACAAACTGTTTCTCCAAACCAATAATGCTGTTAGCGTATGAAGACTGAGTTAACAAAATGTAAGTTAAAATAAGAATCTACAGCCAGTGCAGAAATTTAAACTAAAATCATGTGCTCATTCCATCTGTCTCACTCACAGTTCGTTGCTAGCAGATTTAGGCAGTCTGCAGTTAAAAAAAACACAATTTGGGTTGACATAAATGTGTGTATCAGCATATTGTTTCCAAAGATACCACAGACTTTGGCCACCGCCCAGGTGGGAAATTAAAAAGCTGTGTTGGCAGTGGCCTTGATACGTGTTACAGACAAATGAATCAGAAATAGCACCAAGGTTGTGAGCGGAGGAGTTGTGTGTAATTATGTGCCCGTTAAGGTTACAGTCAAGAAGAAAATAAAAATAAAAACCAAAACGAGAAAGACGCTGTATTTGAGAGGGTAGGAATGCGCTTTGAGTGATCATAGTCTGGCCAACCATCACCGCTCTAACCTTCAAAATTGTGGCAGAAAGATTGGTGTGAAAATTTGTAATTATTTTTTTGATTGCAGTCAACATGCCACTTACCATTGCAAAAGTCTCTGTAGACTCACATGAATGCTAATGATCACAGGCATGATAACACTGTGTAGATCTTCTCATTTCAAAATTGTCCATGCACCACATCAGAATGAGCTTTTAGCTTTGAACTCCATTATAGATGTATCAATTCAAATCCTCCACAAGCCAAGCCACAGTTTAATTTTATTTATTTATTTATTATACATTTAAATAAATTCCTGCTATCACACACACAATTTACAGCCTTGAAACTTTTGATCTTGGAAACACCTTAACATGATGCTGGTGTTGAAAGGCAGTCCAATTACCAACAAACGGGGTCAAAAGTTGTGTCAAGCATCAAGGAATTGAAGAGAAAATCCTTCCTGGAGTCTGCGCTAGCGTCCACAAAAATAATGACTGCAGTGCTCATGCCAAAGGGATAATTAAACCTGAAGATTATGTGAAACCGACACTAGGGCCTTGCTCTCTCTCTCTCCCATTCTGTCTCCTCATGGTGCTAAGCTGAATTTGTCACATTGAGGCCCAACTGAGCCTGAGAATGGCCCATTGATACGGAGTAAACTCACACAGGTCCTGAGGCCTGGAGGGAAGCTGATTACAGTCGATGTGTCAGACCCACTAAGGAATGCCATTTAGTGCAGGTCATTTTGGAAAGCCCCTCTGCAGTGATGTGGACGTTGTACCGGTCTGTCGTGGTGAAGAGGAAGGTGAGCTCTAAGGCAAAGCTGTCGATTTACCAGTATATCTACGCTCCTACCCTCATCTGTGGTCATGAACTTTGGGTAATGACCAAAAGAATGAGATCGTAAATACAAGCGGCTGAAATGAACTTTCTCCGCAGGGTTGCTGGACTCACCCGTAGAGACAGGGTGAGGAACTCAGCCACCCAGGAGAGGCTCAGAGTAGAGCTGCTGCTCCTCCACATCCAAAGTAGCCAGCTGAGGTGGTTCATGTGATCAGGATGCCTCCTGGACGCCTCCCACTTGAGGTGTTTCGGGCACGTCCCTCTGGGAAGAGACTCCGAGGCAGACCCAGGACATGCTGGAGAAACTGTATCTCCCGGCTGGCCTGGGACCGCCTTGGGGTCCCCCCTGAAGAGCTGGAGGAGGTGGCTGGGGAGAGGAAAGTCTGGGCTTCTCTGCTCAAAGTGCTGCCTCCACAACCCGGACCCCCGGAAAAGCGGTAGACGACGATGACATTTTGGAAAGCTACATCTGCAAAATTGTTCTTGTTCCATGTTTTTCATTTCTTTGTCTCGTTTATCTTCCTTTAGCCAACCAGCACATTAAAAAAGAACAGTCATGGATGCTCTCTCTCTCTTGCTTGACCCGTGGCGACAACGTGCTCCCATGCACAGTGTGTCTGTCTGAGTGTGCGCTTCGTGGCAGCAGAGAACACTAATACCAGGCCTTTTCAAAGGCAACCTGTCTTCCTATTATGTAACAGAGAAGCTCATGTTCACTGCCAGAATACTTCACCATGCAACTCTGGCACTCTTTCACTAACCATCCTATTATATTGGAATATCTCTCCATGCATGCCACAATAACGCATTTACAACCAATGAGTGTGGGGCGTTCTGCCCTAAATTAGCCGTGACTTGCTTTTCAAAGGGTCATAAATAGCTGTGAATGATTCATAAACAGCCCACAGAGGCTGCATAACAAAACAAGGATGCTGTTTAACTGGATATGTTGTCATGACAGCATGTAGCACTTGGGATACTTTAACAGACTGAATTATCAAACTAATGCACCTTCATTGTCATGGTAACTTTGGCAAAGTTACATTTGGCATCAGTTCAATGGATCCTCGAGCACATATCACGCTGGATCATTTTCAGTGTAGGTACATGACGTGCAAATTGTTCCACTCTACACATGTGATAGCTATTCATGTGTGAAGTGGAGTGTATTCGCATGTGGGTGAGATAATCAGCGTAATAACAGTTGTGTCATTCCCCTGCAGTTCGTATTCTCACTGTTCATCCCTGAAATAACATAAAATTATGCATCTTCCTAACAGTGTCACGCAGAAACACTGGCTGTCTATGTCATCGTGAAAGAATTATAACCGAAACCAAAGAGCATTTTGGAGTTTTCATGTGTCCCAGTTGTCATTTCAATACACAATGCAAGTCAGACACATACTGTTTAGAGAGCAGTGATTAGCTGTTAGAGAGAACATAAGGAGTAACTGACGTGAGAGAATGTAATGCGGGTGCTACCTCAAGTCTATAAGCAACATTTTGAGAAAAATGAACCTCGTGTTATTTCTTTTTAAACCATGTGTTTCTGAAAACATTTAATTTTCACGAGCTTAAAAAAGAAATCTACTCTTAGCTTCATCAGAACTTGTGTTTCAAGAAAATCTAGCAGGGTTTTTAAAGGTTTACTAGCTTTAATAACATCAGAAATGGCGCAACCATCGATCAATAAAGTGGTTTTTGTTCAGAAGAGGAAAAGTCTTGAGACAAAGTCATGAAATCCATAAGTTTTCACAGGACCATGCAGTCCTGTAAAAAAATTAAAAAAAACAAGTAAACCTGTACTACTTCCATAGGAATTAGGAGGGTAAGTAGCAGCAAGGTGCAACAAATCAAACACATTGGATTAATTGTGCATCAGCCAGTGTAACTACCTCTATAAAAGCAGGTGCTTTGGCAGTCTGGAGCCTTCAGAATCAGAATCCTTCATTAATCCTGGGGAGGAAAATGCTTGGGGTCCTGACTGACTGACCCAAATGTCTTATACAATGTCACAATCTTTCACCCGAAGGTGAGAACATGCAATACTTAGAGAGACTGCAAAACACCCAATGGCTACATCTGAGACTCTGCAGGCCTCAGTTAGCATGTTAAATGTTAAAATTCAATACAGCACAATTAGAAAAGACACTGAACGAGTATGGCTTGTTTGGAAGGGTTGCCGGGAGAACACAGCAGAATGGCTTAGGTCAGCAAAGCTACATCTCAACAAACCGCAAGACTTCTGGAAAACATGGCACTGCCCATTATAGCTGTCCATCTCCACTTTGTTCTCTTCTGTCCAAACACTTCATACCAACTGTCAAGCACGGGGGTGGAGGGGTGATGAGCTGGGCTTGTTTTGCAGCGAGCACAACATGAACTCCAAAGGTTTCAAATGTGAGGCCATCTGTCCAACAGCTAAAGCTTGGCCGGGATTGGGTCACGCAACAGGACAGTGATCCCAAGCACAGCAGTAAAATATTCTGATTCTGGAAAAGAATTAAGGTGTTGTAATGGCAGAAAGAAATGCAGAAACAGGGCTGAATACCAGCTTGCAGAAATCACCAGTAGGGGTGTTCTCTAGGGGAGTACAGTCCCCGATAATCATGTGGGGGAAATGGTACCAGGGACCCAAAGCGTATGGAAGAGAAAGTTGGTCTATAATTCTATTTGCTAGACAGGCTCTGAATGATGTGCTTATTTTTTTAAATGTATTTTAGTCCAAATCATGGTCTTGCCTGCACCTAAGTTGCACTGTTGCTTAAGCATCACCAACCTGCATCTAAAAAGTAAAAATGACCCTCGCATCCATTTTCTGTGAGTACCAGTCCATAGCAGGGCACTGAATAGAATATTAAAGCAATCTTTCTGCCAGCAGGCAAACTTCCAAAAATAAACCAAATGCATTTTACTCTACATGTCCAAAAACCCAAGTCATTCATAGCTGTTTGAAATGATGACCCTTGAAAGTAGATACAAAACATGGGAGCAATAAACAGGCAGCAGGAAAATAAAATATAGTTATGTTTCCTGTTAAGTGTTGAACACCATCTGGGCCACTGGCAAACTCGAAGTTGAGGGTAGGGAACATTTATCTACTGGTGCATATTTTGGTCTGGCTTTTATTCAGGAGGATGTCCAAAGGTTAGTTCAACCCCCTTTATGCGTTCAGCCCACTCCCATCACCGCCGGCACAGATGCAGCCCATGTAGTCCAGCCGTGTACATGGGTGCAGCCAGAAGTGACAATGTGACAAATGCAGTGGGCAGAGTTTGCCAGGCAAATTTAAGATCTGTCCGTTTTTACACCTGTGAGCACTTTGCTGGAGAAGGTGGGCGGGGTTGCTGAAATTCTCCAGTTTTAGAAACACGTCTTGGCAGCGCACTCTGGAAGTGTACCGTTTGAAAGGTGCTTTTCACTGCTTTCAAACTTTTCAAAACTGTTTCAAAATCATATATTGGCCTTTCTGCATGAACAAGCTCCAACACTGTTGTTTAAACTTCTAGAGGTGGAGGGCTGACAACATTGTTTTTACCCTGCCTGCTTATATATCTGCTCATCTTTCCATCTGTATTTCTAGAGGCCACGAAATATTTCTGTTGAGGAAAGTAAAGCTTGAGCTTTAGCAGAAGGTCAGCTGTATTTAGCTTCACACTTTGCCTTATCGGTCTGAGACAAAAGGATGATGTGCAGAGGACACCTCTGGTTACGGATTCTACTCACAGCCAGACACTCGTCGTCCTCTGTGGGCAGAGGCTCACATCTGGCAGGAGCTTGTTTATGAGAGCAGTTAACACTGGATCAGAGACGCTTTATAGCACACACACACACACACACACACACACACACACACACACACACACAGGCTTAAGCTCAGGCAAACATGAGACACTCACACAAAAAACACCAGTAAGACCAATGAAGGAAGCTGTTTGTTCCTTTTTTTTAGATTTCAGGCTCTCTTAAGGAATCTGTAGACATTTAATGAAATGATTGAGCTCAAAATGACTTTGTTCAAAACTATATTTTTTGGCTATTTTGTGCTTGTACCAAGCAGTAAAATTACAGCAACAAAAAATTAATGCAGTGAATGCTATTTTTTCATTAATTTATTTAGGATGTGTGGACCCCTTCAGGCAGTTCTCTTACAAATTCCCCTCGTAACCCCAACACTGATTTTATCTATGTTGGTCTTGCCGTTACTTGATGATAATACAGACTGGTGTAAGTACTGCATTCCTCTATGCTCTATGTTTCTGGTCAGCAAACTGATGCACTCAGCCAGGTCAGCTTTTGCACCCTGAGCATAGTGAGTGTTTTCAGGACAGAGTTTCTTGTTGGCTCAGGGATATCATGGGGCTAAATTATGTACAGAATATGCCTGTAGATTTGCAAAAATGGACATCTGTATATACAGTACTGTGTAAAAGTCCTGACCAACATTTTATTTCTTTATATTTTGCTGGGAAAATGGAAAATGATTTATTGGAACCAGTGCAGACACAAATAGAAAAGCCGTACATGAGGCAAACACAGAGTTTATAAAAACATAGCTACTGTAACTTGAAAGTCAGTACTTGATAAGAATACCTTTATTTTTCATCACAGCCAGAATGCGCTTATGCAAGCTTCCTTGCCATTTCTTTAAGCAGTCTTCAGGACTATGTCTCCAGGGTTCTTAAATCACATTCCAAAGCTCTGCTTTGGATGTTGGCTGCCTTTTGTTGCATTCTCTATTAACATGATCCCACACTGCTTCAATAACGCTGAGGTCCCGGGTCAGGGGAGGCAACCCATGACTGTTTCATTGTGTGTGTTTTTCCCTCTATCCTGGTAGGTTTTTACTGCATTGGCAGTTTGTTTGGGATTATTTTTATGCTGAAAAATTGGAACGTTTGACAATCAGCAGCTTTCCAGATAGTATTGGAAGGTGGCTCAGAATCTGATGATACTTTTCTGTGTTCACAATTCCATAAGTTTTGACAAGATCCCCAACACCACTGTCTGAAATGCAGCCCCAGACCATGACAGAGCCTCCACCGTGTGTTACAGATATCTGTGGACACTCGGTGCTGTACCTCTCTCCTGACCTCAGTACATATTGATGTTGATTTGAACCAAAAGTGTTAAATTGGGGTTCATCGTGCCATCAGACCTCTTCCCACTGATTTTCAGTCCAGTTCTTGTGTAATTTGGCAGACCCAAGCCTTTCCCCCTTCCTTAAGAATGGCTTCTTGACAGCCACCCTTCCATTGAGACCATTTCTGATGACGTATTGCTGAAAATCATTTTTTTAGGCCTGTCACTTCTTCTTTTATACTCCACTTGTCCCAATTTCTCTTTTGTGGGCACACATTGTCAAGATATGCCAAGTATTTGTGAAATAGATTTTTGCAAATCACCTCTATGGTGCAAAAATACCATTTTATGCATGCGAAACTGTGTGAAACTTTGTTAGAAGCAGCCGGTCATAAAAATGTAATTTGTTCCCATTTTTTTGAGTTGAATCAATGAAAAATGTCAAAGTGCCTAAAGATAGTGTTTAAAATTGGTTCTCTGCTAAGTCGTCTGTTATATGTAGACATGACACTGGTTCATCCTTTGAGTTAGGTGCCTTTTTGATGCTTGAATGATTCATAGATTAGTGTTAAGTGGTTTAACAAACAAAAAATATTCCTCTCAAAGTGGTCTGGTACAAGGACAGGACGGAAAATGAGTGGGGATAAAAGGCAGCTAATGTCCAGAGAAAATCTTATAAAGCCCGTCTGGAGAACTATTGCTCAGGACCACATTTAAAAATTACAAGAAAGCCAAAATATAAAGAAATGAGGGGTGGCTCAAGACTTTTGGACAGTACTGTCCATATCTTATAATGATGCAGCCAATCTTGATTCATAGCAAAATTATTTTTGCTGACACCTTGGTTATTCGTCCCCAAACCCCTATTTTATAACCACTGATTTGAAAAACTAAAGCTCTCAGATTTAAATTAGATTTTCTAAAGTTAGTCATTTTATTTCATTTACCCAGTAAGTTAACAGCACTATTTAAGAAGCAATATGCATTTGTCCCAGGCTTTTTGCTTTAGAGCACGTCCCTGGTATTGTTAAGATGAATGGTTGTATGACAGGACTGGATCCTGATAAGAGGTCAAGTGAACACACTTTTGCAAAGATAAAAGCACTCATCACCTGCAAAGACGACAACAGGTTTACTAGGAAAGCTCAGAAAAACAATCTGACCATAAACAATCCCAGTGTACACACACACACACACACACACACACACACACAGAGCTACTCATCCTTGACTGTGAAACTGGGTTGATGGGGGGCAGCCTATCTCCTATGGCTCACACCATGCTGACAGGCTCATTATAGTGGAGTTAGAGTGGAGACCTTGGTGTGACAGAACCAAAGTCATTGCGGCCAACTCCCTCCAGCTTTCTGTCCCACTCACTGTAGTGTCTGACCAGCACAGACATCACGGCGGAGGCCTGTTCATCCAAACCCCGAATCCCCCAAGGAGCAGAGCTTGTTCAGAACCCAGCAACACATTTCTGAGTGACTGAAATGCATCTAAACGCTTGACAAAAAGCTCATCTTGTGTTCACCAACGGTTTTCCCACAGGAATGGCTGCTGTGGTTGGGTTTCTACTTTCTTTGAAAGCTTTGACACTGAAAATGGAGTTCAAACTGACATAAGGAAGAGATAATAACTTAAGATTTGTTTATATATATACAAACACAAACGGTGGTTTTCTGATGTCGGAAAATGGAAATGTAAACATATTTTCAAATGTATCCAAATGTAAAATATAAACATTACTTAACATTTGATGGAAGACTCATACTGGGAACATGTTCATCATGCAGGTAAAGGGGGGTCATATATAGTATCACTTCTTCTCACTTTTAGCAGTTATCAGGAACTTCTCAGCATCTTCTATATATAGCTTTTGTGGAGTGTATTTGTGTCCACACCAGCAGGGGAAATGAATTGCCGCACGCTACAATAAGGAGTTGCATCCAAATGCAAGAGTTTAAGTCATCCATCACCCAAGTGTAAGACGACATCAATGCGCTAAAAGGAAAGACATATCTAGGAAACGTGCCACATTGCCTGCATTCTATTACCATATCACATTGTTCTGTGAGTGACTGGAAAGGTGGTGGAGATCATGGAAGCTGACTATCACTGGAGGGATTAGCGATAAATCCTTTTCATGACATGCAAACACAAAACATCCCCTTCTCTCTTTAAATCTCTCCCCTGGCAGCTTTTCTCAATCTATTCCTTGATATTTCACTTGTTCTCCCAACTAGTTCTCCATCCCTACTTCCATCTTTCTCAGACCCAGCGGCACGCTAGAAAAATAGACTGCACTCTAATTGCCAATGTAATGATGCAGTCCACTCATCTCACCTGTCTAATTATTACTACAGCTGCCACCCCTGCGCATCTTTCTCTTTCATACTCTCACACATGCACTCATGCATAATTACAAGAGGTGGCACATTCTTATGAATTCATATCACATATTGTCTCCTTATATGCTAAGCCTTCTTTCAGTCTTCCCTCTCACCTATCCTCAGACTACACTGGGCGCACAATAATAGGCAAGTGTCATTTTGAGGATTAGTTTTATTATTTAACAACAGCAGTGCTCTTTGTCCATAACAATGTTAATAAACCTCAATCCTGAATATTTAAGGAAGTGAAAGTGAGGTTTTGGCTTTTGTACGAGAATGTGTGTGTGTGCACAATTACAGTATTACACAACTCAGAGGAAAACAAAAGTATTCCCATCTCACTTGTTTTCATTTTTTAAAGTGAGAATAAGAAACAAGTCAAACTTCACAAATAAACATTTGTGACATTTCAAAAAAATAAATCAGTGACCAATATAGCCATCCTTCTTTTCAATAACACTCAAAGTCTTCCATCCATGGAGTCAGTTTGTTGATCTGTTAACCATCAACTTTTTGCGCAGCAGCAACCACAGCCTCCCAGACTCTGTTCAGTTCCATTTTATTTATAA
>VUQH01059922.1:0-11845 GCA_015106775.1 Etroplus canarensis | reverse complement strand
AAATACATGTTTTATATAAAAAAAAAAAAAAAAGAAAGAAATGTATATTGACCGAACAATTTTTGAGGGAGCATAGTGTTGGAGTCCAGCATGAGTTGCTGATTGGACTTTAAGCAGATGCAAATGTGCGCAGTGGCAGGAAAGAGCCAATTTAATTTGTTGGTTGATGTGTGGTTTAAATATGAGGTATAGTTTGAAAAAGACCATAACCCAGGACATCTAAGATTGTGGACTTTGTAGTAAAAAGTTTAATATCCTCAATGGGGCACTATTTCAGGTGCTGTCTGCAGAAACACAGCAGTGGATAACCAGTTACAGTTGTTTAACTGGCACCATTGCACGCTTGGAGATACTTATTTACAAGAAAGGCAGTTTTGAATACTTTGGTGTAAACTGGCAGGAGTCCATATGTTTTTCTTTGGACAGGTTTTGTTAACAGGATAGCATAACAGCTGTGTAAGATACAGCCATAAAACTTCACAGTACTGAATGTCACTGTGTTGAAGGGTGTCACAGGCATTAGTAGGATCCAGTTCTCTTTGATACCTGCTCAAGTCGATGTCAGTGCTACTGGGCACTTCTCTTTACCTTCTGTTTTTACAAGCAATGTTGGCTTCCAGTCATTTATGTATTTTAAATTAGTTAATATTTTCCGGTGCGTGATACCTTCTTCCATCTAAAGAGAACATGCACCCTCAGGTTTAAAAATTTAGGAGTGCTTAATGTGCTTTAGCTGTGATAAAAATTGAAACAATTGTTTACCTAAATAAAGAGCTCATTCTGGAGCACTTAAAAAAAATGCAGTGACACAAGGGGATCAAGGATCGGTTCAAGGAAGTCCATGGGAAATCCTAATATTATATAAATAAGCACAGGGTTCAGGTGGCTAAGGACAGTCTTGTGTAGTGCTCTGTGCCACAGTAAGAATAGCATTGCATAAAAAGTGGCCCTTTACAAGCTGCTTAAAATGATTTTATATTGAACTAGATGCGTTCAGAGTGCAAACTTCTGCAAAGGACATAGAGTTTCTTGCAAAAAAGTCATTTAAAAATGTGATGTGATGATACAGATCCAAAATTTGAATGGTTTCTTACTTGTAACATACCTCATCACTCAAAAATGCCATTAAAATGCATTTATAACTTTTTCAGTTATGATTCACATAGACAAACGGGCAGACCAATGACAGTGAAAACATTATCTCTTTGGCTGAGGTAACAACTGTTTTCCATAGTGGCAGATAAAATATTGCTCACACTAAAGTTTTATTCTTCTTAAAGTATTGTGCACAGTTGTTAGCTACAGAGAAAAATTAATCTTGAACTTAACCTGAGACCCCCTCTGTGTGGGGTGTGTGTGTTTGAAAGAGGGAAAGAGAGAGGCAGGTTGCAGTCATTGACGAAGTCACTGGCTTAAAAAAAAGGCTGCTTGAGCCACATCTTTGCAAAACTTTCTATGCACACACATGCTTCTAAATATATTTTATCAATTTATTTAGTGATTTATTTTTTTAATGATAATTGTACCCAGTGGAGGTTGGAGCTATCTGAGCAAGGCACCGACCTGCCACTGTGCTCGTTGGCACCTGCAACGGGGCTGTATTGTTATCTCTCACTTCTGTTTTTGCGTGTGCTTGTATATTACTCAGCTGTTTGTTAAGTGTGTGTATATACCTACAATAAAAGTGTGTTGAGATCAAGTTGTAATTCCCCATTAGGGAATTAATAAAGTATTTCTACTTCTGCTGTATTGGCTGTATGATTTGCTATTGTCACATACTGTTGTCAATTTTAAAAAAAATGTTTTTATAAACAGCAGAGGCAGAATGACTCAGAAGTGCATAAGGTCTGCTGAGACTTCATTATCCTAGGCAGTCATTGTTTTTGTGTGTTTTCAGGATCACTCCTGCAGAGATGGCACCTTATACTGAACACCTTCTCAACAACTTGTTTAAGGCACTGGCTTTTCCTGGTTCTACAGAGAATGAATACATCATGAAGGGTAAGCTTGACCTGCCTCTTGTCTAAATGCTCCTCAGTCATTCTCAGACCAACTCCAGAGTTAACTTATGTGGCCTCATTGTGCCTCTTTTTTTTTTCATTTTTAAAGCCATCATGCGCAGCTTCTCTCTGCTGCAGGAGGCCATTGTTCCCTACATCCCCACACTGATTGGTCAGCTCACTCATAAGCTCCTCCAAGTCAGCAAGGTAACAGTTTTTTTTAGTACTTGTAAATACAGCTCCTGAGATTTGTGCTTGGTGGAGAAACCTGTCAACTATTGCAAAATGTTGAACCTACTTTCAGAATCCGAGCAAGCCTCACTTTAACCACTACCTGTTTGAGTCCCTGTGCCTGTCTGTCCGCATCACCTGCAAGGTGAACCCCACTACTGTCAGCAGTTTTGAGGAAGCACTCTTCCCCGTGTTCACAGAGATCCTACAGAACGACGTTCAGGGTATGTCGATTACCTGTGAAATGGACTTTTCTAAGTGAAGATGATAAGACACAGCTAGTGCCTGATCAGAAACAGTTCTTCATCTTCAGTGTCAAGTACCCAAAGGCAGACAGGTAGCACTGACACAAAATCTCAGAAACCAAGTTGACAAACCGTAAATTTACGAATTATTTTGGCTTTGTTAACAAGACATGCTACCATTTCGACCTGATGGCCTTCGTTAGAACATAATACAAAATGGAAGTCATTTCATTTATATATAAGGCAGTGTAGCAGCTAATTGGTCCAAGAGGTCACATGTCAAATTGCTTCCTAGTTTTCTACAAATTTTTTTTAATGACTTGACAAATATTATAAACACTGATATAAAAAAATTGATTCTGATTGAGTTTACAAGTTTTACACTGAACATTCTGTATTTCTATATTTTATATAAACTTGTTCAGAGGCAACATTTTAGACTGAAATCATCATTCAGCCCAGCAGGTGTCATTGTGTTAATTGTCGAAGTCCAAAACAACTCTCTCTGTGATGGCAACTTTGATAGATTGCATCCACTGGTTGGGAGAGCTACATGTTCAAGTCCAGTAAAACTCAGAGTGAAGAGAGAGAAGAACCATGTCTGTTTGGTTATGGTATACTCCATGTTCCCTGTGTGAATGGCTGTTTTGTGTTCTGAAAGTCATTGTTTGAGTTCCATCTTTGTTTGTCCAGTATAAGCTTGTCCACAGGGGCATGTCATCATTTATATTACTGATGCTACATTGCAATTAATGATTTGTTTGATAGGAAACATCTTACCTTTGTGTGGATGTGTAGAAAAAACTTGACCTCAGAAGTATTATTACATTGATTGCATCTTCTATATCTGGTTTCTGGATTTTAAGATGCATCGGTGCCTATTGATTATATCCTGGGGTTTCTTATAAAAGTGATTGCATTTGTTAGTGAATGTTATTCTCTCAGTTTTTTCAGATAGGTTTTTGGGCTGAAGCAGTTCAGATCTTGAGGATATCAAATCATGGTTGTGAGCCTTGTCAATTATAGAAGCATCGTAATTTCTTTGTAGTTCCTTTTAGTTCTTCCATTGTGCCACTCCAGAATATTAGCATATTATACAAAAACATTTTCCACAACTTTATCTTTGATTCAAATGGATAAACATTTCATTGTAAATTACATTTTCTTGCCACTGTGCCTTAACTTTGGGTATTTGACATTGGATTTTGGGACACTGGTTTAGCACCACAGATGAATCTACTGGGAAAGTGCATCCTTTACAGACATGAACTCATCATCTCCCTTTGTCTTCTGTTGCAGAGTTTCTTCCATATGTGTTCCAGGTGATGTCTCTCCTCCTAGAGATCCACTCCAATTCTATTCCTGCTTCCTATATGGCTTTATTCCCTCACCTGCTGCAGCCTGTACTATGGGAAAGGACAGGAAACATCCCTCCTCTGGTGCGCCTCCTTCAGGCTTACTTGGAGAAGGGAGGTGCCACCATTGCTGGCTCTGCTGCTGATAAAATAGTGAGTACTTGCAGTGTTGTGGACAGCAGGGACAGTGGTGAAGATGTCATTTTTTAATTGAAATTTGAACATTTCCTGAAGTGTGGGGTTAAAACTAAAATACTGGAATAATCTGTTTTAAATTTAACATGTAGAAGTTTGCTGTATAGAAGAGGGCTCAGTTAAAATAAGGCGTTGCCAATTACTTCTGTTGCTAATCTGTAAAATTAATCTACCACTACCTAAACTACAGTTGTTTCCATTCTTAACAAAAAAGATTAAATATTTTTCTTATTGTATTTGAAAAATATATATTTATTGTTCAATCTCTCATTGCTAATCTTTCTTCCTCAGCCTGGTTTGCTTGGAGTTTTCCAGAAGCTTATTGCATCCAAGGCCAATGATCACCAAGGCTTTTACCTTCTCAACAGCATCATAGAGCACATGCCCCCGTAAGCTGATAACAGTTTTCTCCTCAGTGGTTCATTTATGAAGTGTTGTACTTGGTGAAAGGGTTTGGTTGGTTATGTAATTTTTTGTGGATGTTTTCTCTTCTTTTCTTAGAGAATCAATTACTCAGTACAGGAAACAGATCTTCATTTTGCTCTTCCAGAGGCTACAAAGCTCCAAAACTACCAAGTTCATTAAGAGTTAGTACAGTCTTTTAATCTAATCGAACACTGTCAGTGACTGAACCTTATATCTTTCCAGGGTAGTGTGCATTGTCACTAATAAAAGTTAGTAAAGTTTTTACTGTTTTTTTTTCCTCATAGGTTTCCTGGTGCTTGTCAATTTGTATTGTGTCAAATATGGAGCTATTGCACTTCAGGAGATTTTTGACAGCATCCAACCAAAGTAAGTGGATTTTCCAAACCTTAAAATGTTTACAAAGTACATCAATGATACTGCAGTGTTTTGATGGGTTCATTAATCAGTGTAGGCATGAAGCATTGGGAACAAATTCTGTTAAGCTGGCTGACCCTTTTATTTTATGGCTGGATGAAACTGGTTGAACATTTCTGACTTGCTGCAAAGAGGCACAACTTTCTAGTACAGATTTTAAAAGAACACTTGTGTCAGAACTTTATCATTCATGTTTAATTTCTTCATAAGGTGGCTCCTTATGAAAAAAGAAACTACAGGTGATTTTACAATGATTGTATTGTAAATTTTTGCAATACATTGTTCTGTGTCTGTGTTAAATGGTGAAATAGGATATTCCAACTCACATCCTTCCATCCTGGTTCCTACCTGTAACAATACATTTTTGATTCATGGCATATATAGTGTATACAGTACTGTTTTAACGTTGTGTATTTATGCGACATTGCACTTTTCTCATATAGGTCTATATATTTTCATTTTCATTTTTCTATCCTTCATAGTTATGTTTATTTATATCTACTATTTTACAGTTTTAACTTTGAGTGTTTATGTGACACTGCACTTTTCACCTGTAGATTTTTACATTCTCATTTTCCTGTCTTTCATTCATTCATATAATGGGAGTGTCTGCAACGCAAGCAATTTCCCCCCTGGGATTAATATAGGATTCTGACTCTGATTCTGGTCCTTTGTACAAACAAAACACACATTAGAGCATACACAACTATACTGCATAAGAAAATGCAAACATAACAAACTTGTAATTTTAGTACTGTTGTTGGAGACATGGTGTTTTTTGGACACCCTGGAAAAATATTAAAATCATTGATTTTTGTATTGCAGAATGTTTGGTATGGTGCTGGAGAAAGTAGTAATTCCAGAGGTTCAGAAAGTGTCTGGGACAGTTGAAAAGAAGATCTGTGCTGTTGGCATTACAAAGGTCCTCACTGAGTGTCCTGCAATGATGGACACAGAGTACACCAAACTCTGGTAAGAAAATGGTCTCCATGAAACGTACACATTACAAGCCTTTCAGAACAACAGTGCACCCTTACGAGTGTTTTCATACGTGATACCTGATTATACCTTATCACAGAAGCTGTGGGCATCTCATAGACTTTATTACATCCACCAAGGACATTATGTTTTCACTGTTGCTGGTTTACCTGTCTGTGTGCAGTATAACTCAAAATGTTATGAATGGCTTTCATGAAATTTTTTAAAAGGGTGGGAGTCTTTGGGTTTTCCAGTTTAGTTTAAGCATGACCTGACAGTTTTGAACAGGGTTCTGTGTGCTGGACATCTGGTGCTGTCTTAACTGTTTTGAGTGCATATAACAGTATAGAGGCATTGCTGGAACAAGTCGTGTTCACTTTCCTTGCTTCTCTTGTACCTCACAAAACAGCCGTAGCTGCCAGCTAACATTACAGGTGTGCTGATAAGAAGGAAACTGAGATATTTTTTGTTTGTTAGTTTTTTACAGGTGCTTTGTTTCTGTAACTCTGACTTTTGTCATGAGCAAATTGATTTCTGTATGTGAATTGCTCTTAATGTGTGTGTGCTTGCTCTCAGTTGAGATGGTGCATAATGCAACCTTTAGAGCAGAGAGTCATTTTCTGTGTTTGGCCAATATTACCTAAACAATTGATATAACACAATAAGAAATGCATTTATTGTACAGAAATTATGTATTTTTTATCTGTGCACAACTTGACAATTGATCAGTAAGCATTAAAAAAGTCCACTTGAAGTGCTTTATTTGCCATGTATCACAGATGTTTATGAGCTCACTAAACAAATCTTTCTTGTTGCACTTTTACTTACTTGACTCACTGCAAACACACTTATCAGTCAGTACTGTCATAATAACAGGCGTCTGTTGAGAGGAAAATGGAGCTGTGCCTCCTCCCAATAGCCTTTGAAAAATGGGATTTAAAGACACTGTTCTCAATTGTTAGCGCATCTAGTGAAGGACCACACCATGGCAGGGTGTCGAATGTCTGTCCATCCACAAATTCACAAGAATCGCTACTCCTAGACTATTGGTCATATTGTGTACATGGTGATCACCCAATGGATCTTCATTCAGTTTTTTTCTCAAGGTCATACGCACCTTTCCACTTTCATAAGAATCGCTACTCTTAAGAGTGCTGGTCTGAACAGTAATTGGACCTTTGGCTGCTCCCTTGTATTCTCCTCAAGGGGTCTCCACAGCAGATTAATCTGCATTGGTAATTTGGCAGAGATTTTATTCCAGATGCCCTTCCTGAATCAACCCTATATGGTGAGAGGGGCCTGTGTCCCCACCTGAAATCAAACCAGGGACCTTTTATTTGTAAGACGAATGTGTGAACCAAATTGGTCTGAACAGTAATGTTTGTTAAATGAGTCTGTGTGCCCCTCTGCCATCTATACATAAATGCTCGCAATAGTTTTATTTAGGGCATAATAAAGTATTCATTAGGGCCATGCATAGGCATAGCATTGGGTCCTAGCGGGAAATAAAAGAGCAGCACTTGGTTTGCCCACACTATCAGCATAACTTTACATTTTTTTATGAGTGGAGGGTCAGCTTGCTATTCCTGTATTTACTATTTCATTCATGAAGAGAGGTTTTATTGGTTCTTCTTTAGATGATAGATGATAGACCATCTAGCACTGTGATAGCTTGAAGTATCTCTTTGAAATATGTGTTGCGTACCACTTGTATACTGTTAATGGTGATAAACATGATCTTACAGGTCACAATCATGGAGAGAGTGGTCCTGTTCAATGACTCCCACATTGTGGTTGGGGGTCTTCCTATCACCAGTATGGTAAACATTAGTAATATGGTCATTGCTATAACATGCTGATGCATTCACATATTTGTGAGCCTCCTTGACAGGAAAACTTTGCTTTCTTCCTGTACTTCACAAATTACAAAAACCTGTCGTCGTGATGGATTGTGAGCCAGAAGAGCTACTACAACATTCAGGTTTTTGTTTAATAAGACTACATTTGTGGTTTTACTAAATCAATATGTTAACCACCAGTTTAGCACGTCATAATAAAAGCCTTATGGTAGGTTCCCCCATAGCGTAGTGCATTACGCATTTGCCTTACAAGCGAAAGGTCCCTGGTTTGATTCCAGGTGGGGACACAAGCCCCTCTCACTGTGGAGGGTTGAGTCAGGAACGGCATCTGGCGTAAAACTTCTTCCAAATTACCAATGCAGATTAAATCTGCTGTAGTGACCCCTTGGGGAGAAGAAAAGGGAGCAGCCTTATTGGATGGATGGGCTAAGTTTTACTTATTAATAAATGCATATGTAGTGGTTTATTTTTTTGTCTCGAGTCAAACTAAAGATAATCAATGTCTCTTAAGGACTCCACTTCTCCAGGCCCTCATCGGTTTATTTGAGTTACCAGAAGATGACAGCATCCCAGATGATGAGCACTTCATTGACATTGAAGATACACCAGGCTATCAGACAGCATTCTCGCAGCTGGCCTTTGCTGGGAAGAAGGAGCATGACCCAATTGGAGATGCTGTTGGCAATCCAAAAATCTTGCTGGCCCAGTCGCTGCACAAGCTTTCTACTGCCTGTCCCGGAAGGGTATGTTCAGACATGCAGGCAGTTTTTAATGAATTGTGTAATTTTGTTCGAATTAAAGAAAGGTCAGTGGAAGTGTCACATTAATACACATTGTGCTTTTTCTTTCCTTTTTTGGTGCAGGTACCTTCAATGCTAAGCACTAGTCTGAATGCAGAAGCCCTCCAGTTCCTGCAGGGGTACTTGCAGGCAGCAAGTGTGCAGCTGGTTTAAAACTTAAGTGATGGTGTTCACATAACAAGAGACCACGGTATGCTGCAGGAGTAGCCACATTGGCCCCAGTCACATGACAGACCTGCTTCAGCTGAACTTAAGACCTGAAAGTTACATGATGGATTTACCAGAGAAATCATTTTTGCCTGAATTCAGGGTGTGTACTCCGATGGAATTTTTAAAAAAGAAAACATGACCAAAACGGAATAATTTTGTATATCTGGGCCTTTTTGCTTTCTGCGGTAAAGGCTAACATGGATCACGATGTGGTGTTAGTTTATTTTTGAAGCAACAGCAGAAGTAAAAATTGAGCAGTATTGTGGAATGCTGAACATTTCATTCAAACATGAGGGTTTTCTTTAATTCGTGTTTTTGTATGTTTGAATTCCTTTTTACAGTTCTCGGGGCTGTAGTCTGTGGCTCAAACATCATGCTTAACATTTTTCAGTTGCATGTTTCCCTTTGTTAATGTCTAGTCTTTGTTTCTGCACTGTTTGTTAATGTGAATAAAAAGAGGCACTTGTATTCATCTGTTATCACTGCGGTCTCAGTTATTCTGTCCACATTATGTGAATTCCTTTAATTTATTAGGCCCTTCAGAATTAGCTGTGTGTACTTTGTACTTAAAGTATAAAATTTATAACCAAGTACTTTTTACAGTATTGTGTGAAACTATTTTTAGGAAGTCCTGCTATGGGTTATGGTTTGGAGACAGTTTGACAGAGAGACAGGAGGTGCCAGAGTTGAGGATAAAATGATTTTTGTTGAGTGACCAGGATGGACAAGATTACAAATAAGTACATCAGAAGGACAGATCATGGTGAGTGGTTTGGCGATAGAGAGGTAAGGTTTGGACATGTGAAGAAGCGGGATAGTGAATATATTGGACAAAGGATGTTGAAAATGGTGCTGCCAAGTGGGAGGAATAGAGAATGACCATATAAAAGGTTGGAAGTAGTGAAGGAGGACATGCAGAGGGTTGGTGTGAGGGAAGAGGATGCAAGGGATAGGGTGAGATGGAGGCAGATTATTCGCTGTGGCGACCCCTTAAAGAAGCAGCTGAAAAAGCTTTTGGAAAGTCCTGGGAAAATAAATGTGCAGATACTCAAATGTCCCTTCTGAAAAAAAATCAAATATTTTATAAAACAGCATGAGCCTTTAGTGTTTTCGTGGGTCCAGCAAGGTTATAAACACTGTCTGAAAAGTATTAGGAGGATTTAATAGGGCCTTTGGATGTTTTCATTTCAACATTTTTGATGAAAGGTAGCATGCATTTGTCACCTCCCATGAAGCGATATGTTGCAACATTTGCCTCCCATGGTAGCAATCTAGAAATGGGAAAAAAAAGCCTTGCATTAATTTAAACTTGTAACTGCTGATAATGTCAGATAAATAATCTAATTAAAACTTACACTCTTGTAAGAAAAGGTATGTACATAAGACGGGGAATGCAGATCATCTGCTGTTCTGCCAGAATGGCTTTCATGGACTGCTGCACAGTATACAGAGGCTGAAGGGGTGGAATTATACTCCGAAGCTCTTTCCTGAGACAAGATTTACATGTAATAAAATGTTATTTTATTACATTTTTACTATCAAGCAAGTTTAAAATGATTAATAGCTTCTCACCTGATTTCACACCCTGCAAACATTCCTGTGTCTACAATATAAGGGCATATTAAAGTGGTTTTGATGCCATTCAGGTCTTCTGCTAGCAACTCATGTGTCAGTGACTCATGGAATCCAACAGCTCCAAATTTACTGGCACAGTAATCCTGAAAGGGAAAGTAAGTAATAGCAGAAAGATGAGCCTTTAAATGAGTTTGTCAGGTCATTACATGCTTTGGAAATTCTAGATATTTCTGTTCAGTTTCTGGTAAAATGCTTTGTAGCTATCATGCAGTGTACCTCAACACAGGCAGTGCTGAATAGTCCAAGTGCACTGGCAATGGTGACAATGTGGCCATGGTTTTGTTCTTTCATCTGAGGCAGGAAGGCCTTTGTCATCTGTTGGGTGAAATTAGAAAGGTAGTAGTAGTAAGAGAATAAACTTCTGCTGAAAACACAAGTTCTTTGTTCACAAAGCTATAGTGTGTCCCCTGTAAAAAGTTGCAGGGGATATATATATATATATATACTGTTACAGTGGTGGATGCTCACATTAAAAACTTTGAAATAATAAGGTCAGGTATGCAAGTAATCCTTGTGAGCCAAAAGCTTAGGCTTCAGACTGCTCTAAATGCTCTGACTGAGTCATTTCCTACTCCTGGGTCTGCATGTTATCATAAAGAGGAGACATACTTAAAATAATCATTCCAGGAGCACAGTTCTGAGTGTTAGTACAGCAGTTCCACCAACCTATTGTTTGGTTTGTAAGGGAAAGCCAATCAGAAAGAAATATGCTTAAAGGGGTGTGGTGTTAAAGGGAGAGGAGGGATTGAGGGACTGAGGAGTTTCACCAAGGCCCAATGTAAGATAAACAAGGAATTAATGATTCCAAGAATAAAAATATGGGCTGCAAATGGGCATAAAAGCTAACTTTAAATGTGATTTACTGTAGGGTTTATGAATTTATTTTTCATATTTATATTTATATATATTCAAAAGAGTGTCTGTAACATATGCAATTTCCCCCCTGAGATTAATAAAGTATTCTGATTCTGATATTAGAGATAAAATCCCAACAGTGAAATGATCCCCTTAGAGCAAGCACTTGGTGACAGTGAGAAAGAACTCTTTTAACAAGAAGAGATCTCCAGCAGAACCAGACTTAGAGCCATCTGCCTCGACCTTTTGGGGGTGAAAGGAAAAAGAAGAAGAACAGAAGCACAGACAGAAAGGACAACACAGGCAATGGGAGAGAGAAGAATTTAATGACAAGTAGTGGCAGATAAATGCACAGGGGTAAATAGAAGTGGGTGGAAAAGAAATGCTCAGTGCATCATAAGAATGCCCCCAGCAGCCTAAGCCTATGGCAGCACAACTAAGGAATGGCTCAGGGTTACCTGATACAGTCCTAACCATAAACTTTATCCAAAAGGAAAGTTCTAAACCTAACCTGGTTCTGCTGGAAATTTCTTCCTGTTAAAAGGGAGTTTTTCCTTCCCACAGTCACCGAGTGCTTGCTCATAGGGGATTGTCTGATTGTTGGGGTTTTCTCTTTAACACTGTAGTATCTTTACCCTACAG
>VUQH01059908.1:0-13145 GCA_015106775.1 Etroplus canarensis | reverse complement strand
AGTATGGCGGATAGAAAGACATACGATGAGAAAATTGGCGTAATAGGTGTGGATCCATACTCGTTAGCAAAGGAAAAGCTGACCCATGAAGTTTCAGCATTGCCACCAATTCAATACTATGACCCCCATTCCACTGGAGCCGTAATAGTGCCAATTATGGCGATCCGTGCCTATTTTGTGTTCCCAATCAAAACGGCGTGAAAGAGCTGAAAACTGAGCTCCTGATGATCTATTGCCCTTACATTCCCGTCAAAAGGCTGGCATATATGTTGTGACCCTGGCGTGTTGCCGTGGCATTCAGGATGCACTCACGATGTGTGCCCGGTTGTGCCCCTCGCACTGCCGTGTTCAACCGATTACCTGCTAATGAAAGACATTTTATTGGCGATGAACTGATGTTGAACTGCCGTTTATCACGCGCAATTCCCGTTGCATTCCCGGCATAGTCCCGGTATTAGCTGGTCAAAACGGCATCGATCGGCACCAGCGGAATGGGGAAAAGACGCGTACCATTTTCTCGTGTTCGCAAGTCACTGGAGGCGTACAATCAGTTTGTTAATGGTTGGGTTGGCGACGTTTCCTGAAGTGTCCTGAATGCACAGCTTCCTGCAGCTTGCCTACAGCAATGGCGGCCACTCCTATGTCGTGACGTCATGTGGGAACTACTGTATGTTTTGTGTACTATGCCCAGACATTACCACTTTGGACTCATCTGTCCAAAGACCATTGTTCCGGAAGTCTTGTGGTTTGTTCAGATGCAACTTTGCAAACCTAAGCTGTGCTGCCATGTTTGTTTAAGAGACGAGAAGCTTCCTCCTGGCAACCATTTAAAACAAGCAATACTTGTTCAGTCTTTTTTTAATTTTACTGTCACGAACTTTACCATTTAACATGCTACCTGAGTGTTTGAAATGTAGCTCTTGGGTTTTTTGCAAATTTTCTGAGCTTTGGACAGTCTGTCCTTGGGGTAAATTTGCTGGATGTTCACACCTGGGAAGATTGGCAACTGTCTTAACTGTTTTCCATTTGTGAACAACCGTTCATCTTGCAGACTGATGGGCTTCAAATTGTCTGGAAATGGCCCATATAACCCTTCCCAGTTGCTTTCTTTCCTCCTTGACATGGTACTAACCAACACGTGGATGCTTCAGACCAAAAAAAAAAACCAGGAAGCGGCTGTGGCTCAGGAGGTAAAGTGGGTTGCCTTTCAAGACAAAAGTTGGCGGTTCAATCCCTAACTTTTCCAGTCTACATGTCGGACCCCGAATTGCTCCCAATGCATCCATCGGAGTGTGAATGTGTGTGTGATAGGGAAAATGAGTTTTTCAAACACTACTTCTGCATTTTGACCTTGTTTTTGTTAAATAAATAAAGGCATGGTTGCCCCCGGTAGCGTAGTGGTTTGCGCATTCGCCTTACAAGCTAAAGGTCCCTGGGTTGATCCCAGGTGGGGACACAAGGCCCTCCCACCAAGGAGGGTTACGTCAGGAAGGGCATCTGGTGTAAAACCTCTGCCAGAAATTACCAATGCGGATTAATCCCCTTGTGGAGAAAACAAGGAAGCAGCCGAAAGGTACCTGCCTGTGGTTGTTCATCTGAGGCTGAATTTACCTAATTTGAAGACAGACCTGCTAAGATCTAGATGATTTTGAATCATGGCCTCATACATACATTCTTAGAATTGAAAGACAGTGTACTTTCCTGAATACGACTGTATTCCACTTTTTACTATATACCATTGCTCTGATACATCCACACTTGTGCAACCGCTGAAAATCATTGTTATTAATTACACCTTGGCTGTTTGAGGCAACTGAGAGAGTCGGGGAAAGTATAATTTTCTTGGGTTACCTTACAATCCATTCAGGCATTGGCAATAAAATGTGTTTAATGCACGACAAAGTTACCTAATCCATCTTTAATTTGCACAGCGTCTTCAGTTTTCAGTGTTTTGACTCACCTGTGGCAACTATGACTCCCGGCGCAGAACTCTTGGTGGAGATTGTTCCTGACAAGTACGGGTTCTCAGACATTTGCAGTTGTAGATGGAGAGAGCAGAAAGGCTGGAAAAGAATTTTAAGAAAATAACAGTCAGCTGAATGAATGCATGAAGACTTGGAGGGAAGGAATGAATAAGTTAAAATGCAGTACCCAGAAAAGTTCAATGTGTAAACAACTACATAAGCATACACATCACTTAAAGTGTAATTATACTAGATGAAGTATGATCTAAATCAGTCCTGCTGTGCATCAGCTCATCTAATTAACTGCTAGGTAATAACAAGGGAAGGGAGTGCTGATCTGTTATGTGAAAATGATAGGGTCAGAAAAATTAGAGAACAAACAACAACAACAAAAAAAAACCAACTTATTCATTAGTCTCCCAAAGAGAGTTAGCTGTGCCTTCAGAAGTTTTGCTAATTACATTTAATCTGTCATTAATACAAAGAATGATGGAATTTGCATTAAAGTGTGACGCTAAGCCTCCAGGGCATGCAAACAACAGAAGACAATTACATTTGTTCGCAGAGCAGAAAAAAGCGTGTCTGCTTTCATCTTTGCAGGAGACAGGGTGTCACTGGTGTAAGGACACCAAGGGCAGTGGGACTGAACAGGGTAATCAAAAGGAATCTACAGCAGTAATTAAAATGTCACATGAATGCACAATCACAGGGAACCTGTAAGCCACACCGTGTGGCCCTGAAATAACCTCTTAAACAGCATGAAGTCCTCCTAATGTCTCCGCCATGATTCCTCCTAACAGTTTGCCAGTTAGTTTTAGTTGCAGGGAAGCTGTCTAATGAGGACACAACTTTAACACATACAGGCGATCCGGATCTGCCACTCTACTACCACAGGTTTCCTCATTATTTAAACAGAGGTTGCACTTTACGCTAAAACAATTATGTTATATACAAATGTCAGGTTTTCTACATTATGAGCAATTGGACTGCCATGCAGATATCTTTCCGGGCTGCGTGTAGGCTAGGAAAATGGGAAATAGGTGCAAAAATGTACTAAAACTTGTGCAAACATTACTGGTAATCCAGTGCATGAGAAGTTTGTGCAATTGTAACCAGCTTGAAAGTCAGTGTTTAGTACGGCCATCTTTATTCTTCAACGCAACCTGAACTCTCTTAGGCAAGGGTTCTGGTAACACGTTTGCCTTACAAGCGACAGGTTCCTTGTTTGATTCCAGATCGGGGTACAAGCCCCTCTCACCGTAGAGGGTTGTGTCAGGAAAGGCATCCAGCATGAAACTCTGCCAGATGACCAGTTCTCCAGGCTTCTTCATGGACATTCTGGATAAAGCTCTTCTTTAGATGCTGACTGTCTTTCATTCCATTCTCTATCAAGATGACCCTGCACTCCTTCAATAACATAAAGGGCCGGCCTCTGGGGAGTCCAATCTATGACTGATAGTGTTCTGTTATGTGTGTGTGTGTTTTAATGTTTGGGATCACTGCCATTGCAGAAAAATGAAACCGTTGGCAATGAGATGCTTTCCAGATGGTATTGCATAGTGGATCAAACCCTGACGGTACTTTTCTGGGTTTATAATCAATTTTGACAAGATCCCCAACACCGCAGCCCATGACAGAGCCTCCACCATGCTTTACAGGTGGCTGTAGACACTCAGTGTTTGAATCAAAAATTTTAGACATATATATCAACCGAAGGTCCAGATGCATCTCTCAGGTGCTGTGTCAGGTCTTTGTTGGATTTATTTTCCTATTTCTTTGGAATATGATTTCCATATACTGTTTATCTGCTGGAGATAATTTTTAGGCCTGTCACCTCTGCTTTTATCCTCCACTTGTCTAGCGTTCATCAATTTTTTAAGGACACGCTGCACACCATGCTGAGATATGCCATGTATTTGACTAATAGCTACTGGGAATCACCTTGTTGATGCAACAATGCTGTTTTATGTGTGCCATAAAAAAAAATCTGCTGAAAATGAGTGAAAAATCCTCTTGTGTCCAAAGAAAAGCTTTGAAAGAACACCCAAAAGCCTGGAAGACTAGTCCTCAAGATCACTTTAAAAATGACAAGAAAATCTGGCTCCTTATGCACAAGGATATTATAAAAAGCTATTCAACACTATAATTTGTGTCTAGGGCAGAGGTCGTCAACCTTTATTATGAGAGGAGCCATTTTTGAGTATTTTTGACCAAAAATATGCACAGAGCTGTAAAACATGCTAAATGTGACACATCATATTAAGCACTGATTATGCCATCAACATTACTAATAGATATATATAAAAAAGATGCATACTCTGCAGTGGGCTATTTATTATTATCTGGTACTTTAACTTTGCATTTCCATTAAAATGATACCATCTTTGCTGCTTTTATGGAATTGTAAAAAAATAAATAAATCATTGACAACAAAACAAAACAATCACAGGAAAAATAACTATAAGCATGTCTAACCCTACTTTAATATGTCTTTGCGCAAATTAATCAAAGTACCCAACCTTTTTTTTATAAATACATATTTTTGCTGGCTAACAGCTTTAGAAAAAAGTAAAAACAAAAACAAGTAAAAGGTCAGTTTTCTTTCAGTCCAGATCAAGCATACTGGCCATCCAGCAGAGTCGGTGATAAATTAAAATAAAGAATTGCCTATGCGTGGTCAGTTCCGCTAGAGGGACTTAAAACTAGACATTTCTGAGTCTACATCGATGCCGCTGCTACTGAAGCTGAAGAGGGTAAGATACAGGACAGATATTATTATGTTTAAGTTGATCTTCTTTCAGTTACTCCCTTCAGGGGTCAACACTACATATCACAATGTCATCTGCAAACATCATACTCCACGGAGACTGCTGCCTGACCTCATCTGTCAGCAACGTTGCTGCATTTTAATTATTGAAACTTTTTTAAAAATGGTGTTTAGCCTGCACATTTATATAATTGATATATTTAAAGAAGCAACTACAGCAATGATAGAAAACAATATAAATAAAAATAAAACAAAAATATTGTTAATTTCTGTGCTTCCGTGTCAAAATCACAGGGAATGGGCAAGAGAGAATAAAAAAAATATATTATAAACAACATGTGGGCTCATCTACACAGGTTTTACAAGCAGAGGGGGCCGTGTGTGTATGTACGTACACTTTACTTGTTGCTCTGAGTTGAACACCTCTGTATCCTCGGAGAGACACGACGGTCAGCTTCCTCTGACCTCTGTGTGTTGTAACTCTTTAAATGATATTCAGTGGCAGACTCTGGGGGCGGGCTGCCTACTTAGATGTTAGAAATGGTGCTTGTGTTTTCCGTGCTGCTTTTGCTACTGGCTTAAAAACAAAGTTGACTGCCCTTTAGTTTTAGTTGCTTTGGGTGGGCAAGAGGTCAAGTAAGAACGGTATCACAAGATTCAATATTGGATATTTAGCATGTGATACTTCCAAGTCAAGCAAGCCCAATTTAATCTAAAATGAATAAGTAGTTGAGGCAGAGTGGGGTGTCTCTGTAGTGGTTTATACATTTGCCTTGAAACTAAAAGATCCCTGGTGAATATGCACCTCTCCTCCCACCACCACTACCATGGGAGGACCACATCAGGATGCACATCTGGCATTAAACCGCTGCCAAATTACCCATGTAAATACAGCCACTGTGGCAGCTCTTTAGGGAACAGATAGCAGCCAAAGGTGCTTCTTCTTTAGCTTAACAAGAGTGGCCATCTAAAAATTTGCACCTGCCTTTATTTGGGTAATTTTTGCCAGAATTCAAAGTGTATTTCATAGTAATTTCTGGCTTCAATTATGAGTCTTTGCTTTAAGAACTGACCTTTTAAAAGTAGAACCAACAATCGAAACTGGTAAGAGTCTGACTGCATTTCTCTTGCTGGTTTATAACAGTGTTACAAAGCAGCAAGATCTATCTTCAGTTCTAAATTCTACTTTTTCCTCACAGTTTTGCACGACATATCGATATTTCTCCATAAAGCGAAGCAGAGAGAGCTTTTGCACTCCAGTGGAGATGTAGCACAGTATGTTACCAGTATGCAGTGGATGTCATTCCCTTCCAGGTCCGAGGCGGGAGCCTGCAGAAGCCTCCAGTCCCGGCCTTTATTGTAGGTGATGTAGGTCTTCACCTGGTTGTCTTGCCTCTTGTTAGCAATTAACATGCCTTTAATTCCAGCCACCTGACGGACACAGACACATAACAGTGTGAATCCCATCATTAAAGCCCACCATCAGGGAGCATTTCATGCCTAACACCCCTCTCATCACCCATAACAGTTAGGGTCTCTGCTGCGGATGAAATAGCATCCCCGCCGCTCTCATCAGAAAAGGCATTTTGTGTATTGAGGCAGCAATCTTCCCAACACCAGTTAAATGCAAATGGCGTGCTTAGCCTTTCTTTCTTCAGCTGACAGTCTTGCAGATAACATCAACAGACCAGACTGCATTTTCTTATGCTGTGCTCTCTGTAATTATATCCTTACACGTCTCAGCAATCCAGACAGTACAAAATGATGATGTTGAGAAGTGACACCTTGTCTGTTTTCTTACAGTTGAACCAAATCACACACACACACACACACACACACGCATGCATACACAGAAAACGCACTCTTGTAGACTTGCACTTCTCTTCCCAAACCCACCCTGCTAGTTGTCTCTCAGGGATTAGACGTATCCCCCAACAAAACCAAAGCATGAAATGCAATGGAACTGCAATGGAAAGGACAGAGTCACTCTAAATGGTTGCCATGGTGAGGGTCTCCACATGGATGTGTTTTCCTCCGCGAAGGGGCACGTCTGTATAAGTGGCACTAATAGGCAGCGTATTTGACATTGTCATAGAAACATGTGGCTCGGGATGGATGCGGCTAACGAGGGTCCTCCCATCCTCATCCGACCCGACCTGTCAATCGTGGCAGTAATTATTTATTGCCTCTACCTCCTCTGTCACATGCACACACACACACGCCTGCACGCAAACAAGAAGACCCACACATGTCCAACAGCATGCATCTCTCTTTCCATCACTCACACCTCCCACACGACTTTCTTTAAGATGCAGTGAAAGACGCAGATCTCTATCCCGCGGCACAGATTACTCTGAAATGCGCTGATTTGCCGCCTTCATGCAATGATGATTGCTGCTATTTGCTGCAAGTGAGTGGAAATGGAACAAAGCATATTGCGTGACGACTGCTGAGTCGAGACACCCGACAACCAGCTGCTTTAAATAACTTCTGCTGTCACCGGGGGACAAACATGAGTCATGACTGGTGATGACCAGTTAACGTTCACTTTCGTAGTTTGCATTTCCACTCAATCCGCCGTGCTCGAAACAAGCATGTCTATCTGCTAATACCGGGTTAAGTTAGATTAGCTCGCACCGGCTGCTCATGGAAGCCGTGGGCACGACCCTTTTTATTTTTGCATTTTAGAAATACCAGTGTAACCCCCGGCAACACAAATCACAAGAATAAGAAGCACTTTATTTAATCTATATTTGGAAAATACTTTTCTTTACAACAGTTGAATTATTAATATGTTGAATTATGGAATCACCACGCTTGCAGGATGTTCATTCAGCTTTTTCACTTCATGAAAAATAAATCACAGATATGAAACAGAACTGTTTTTTTTTTTATTAAAGTTTGATGATTCTGGCTTTGTGAAATGTACACGTTACACATTACACCTACAGGAGATTTTATGACATCTTTCTAAATCTGTAGGCATTAATATGGAGTTTGTCTCCCCTTTGAAGCTATTACAGCTTCCACTCTTCTTGGAAGGCTTTCCCACAGGCTGTGAGTCTGTGGGAATTTTTGCCCATTCATCCAAAAGAGCATTTGTGAGGTCAGACACCGGTGTAGGACATGTGAACCTGGCTTGCAGTTTCCAGAGTTCATAACAAAGGTGTTGAATGAGGTTGAGGTGCGGGCCAGTCGAGTTGTTCCACACCAAATTCATTCAACCATGGACTTTGCTTTGTGCACTTGTGGAACATTCTTTCTGGAACAGAAAAGGACCTTCCCCAAAGGTAGGATTATCCAAAATGTCTTGGTAAGCTGAAGCATTATGATTTCCCTTCACTGGAACTCAGGGGCCCAGGCCAGCCCCATGAATTCAACCCTACAGCATCAACCCTCAAAACTTTACAGCTGGCACAGTGCAGTCAGGGAAGTAACGTTCACCTGGGATTTGCAAAACACGGACTTGTCCAACAGACCGCACGATAAAAAAAAACATGATTCATCGCCACACGGAGCTTGTTTCCTCTGCTCCGGAGTCCACTGGTGACACGCTTTACACCACTCCATCTGATGCCGTCACGTTTTGACTCAATCGCTATGTTGCCTAAATGCTTCCGGTTTGCAATAATACCGCTTACAGCTGATCGTGGAATATCTATGGGTGAAGAAATTTTAAAAACTGACTTCTTGGAATGGCGACATTCTAATACAGCACCGCACTTCAATTCAAAAAGCTCTTTAAAACAACAAATATCACACTCCTTACACCTGATTGTGGAAAGTCTACAACGGAGAACAATGCAACGGTGGCATCCCATTACAGCACCAGTGAGCTCGTTTGAACGACCCATTCTTTCACAAATGTTTGTAAAGGCGGGCTGCGGGGCTAGGTGCTTGACTTTATACAGCTGTGGCAATGGGACTGAATGAAACACCTGAATTTAATGATTAAGGGGTGTGGCCCAATACTTTTACCCATACATTGTACCTCAACAAAACTAAATGACATCAATTTAAGTAATGGTTTAAAAAATGTATTTTTTCAAGTCAAACAGGAAAAATATATGGCATTGTCAGCAAAACAACATCCCCATTATTGCTTTGTTGAACTTCTTCTGGCTTTTATAAGGGCCTGAATTGTTCAGGAGCGTCGACTTCAGGAATGAAACCAGTATTCCCCGTCTAGCTGGTTCAGACTTTCTTAAATAAAGGCTGACAGATACACTTTGAAGGATGGAGCCTTTTTATGGTCCATGTCACAGAGTTAATGTGCCTTTCCTGTCTTGGCTCTGTGGCAAGATAAATTATCATTCTGAAAAATTACCTCAGCATCACAAATGTTATCCTTTTATACCCTGCCATTTTGTTTGTACTTGCTTCGGATTTTCAACACGGCTGACCGGGAACAACCGACATCTTTTACAGCACTCCGTGTTGGATTTCCTTCTGGAAGGAGTTGTATAATCCGTTCCAGTGTCTGAGCTGACAGCTCTCTTGTTGGGGCCATGTTTCCACTCAGTGAGCCAGGTACAACAGTTCAGTTAAGTCTGCAAACTCTCTTTTTAACTGCAGAATATTTTGCATGTGTAGACTGGTGCAGGTAGTTGCTTTAAAAAAATGCAATTTACGTGGCAAGGTGATTCTGTTATTTCCATCTGCTTGGTCTGGAAAACAATATGCCATTAATAAAATAATGTTAGGTATGTTTCATGATCAACTGTTTAACATAGCTACGATTAGCTTATTTGTAACAAAGTGGAAGAGCTGAATGAGCATCCTCTAAGTGCAAATCTCAAATTTGAATTTTTGCCAGGAGTTTATACATTATATGAGACAAATAAAATGTTGGTATTGCAGTCAACCATCGATATGAATTGGTTTTGCTGGATCTGTAAAGGGTTTAATTTTGCTTTAGCGTGACCCCATTTTCAGTGATGGGGCACAGATTTAAAGAGCTGAAAGCAGAGAATAAATTAGATTATGTATTGATCAGCAAACCTGTTAAAGCTTTTCTATTAAGACCACTCAGCAAAGGAACAAAAGGTGTCCTTTCAGACTCTACACTGTGTTTTCTGTTCTGTTGTGCTAGTTGCTAACTTTAGAAGTTTGTTTACCTGTGCTCTTGAAAAAAAAAAAACTCCACAAAAAACTAATAAATAAAAACTTTAAACTCACAACTAGTTTGATTGTCAATGTAATTGCCGACATATTTGCTTGAATTACACGTCTCAATCAAGGCCCAACAAGAAAACTCAAACTTCAAAGATTTGCATCATGTGAAAAATAAATTAGACACTGAATGAAAATGTGCTTTCAGTGGACTGGCAAGGTTTACCAGAGTTATTGACAGGCGTATTTATTACTGTGCAGTGGCAATGGCAAATCATTTCTTTATATTTTTCACTCATTTTCAGCCCAGTCCTTGTACCTGACCATTTTAGGATGATGTTTTTTTCTTTTCTTTTATTTTTGCCAAGCCACATGACGTACAGCTTGGCAAAGAACCAAATCTTTAGGCACTTTGTTGCTAGCAGCATGTTGCAGGAACACATCATTTGTTCCCATTTCTGTTGATGAATTTTTAAAAAATGCAAAAGATAACACAGTTGGACTGATATTAAGTGGTATTTTTGCACCAACAAGGTGATTTCCAAAAACGTATTGGCCAAAAACGTGGCATATCCCAGTATGGTGTGCAGCGTGTCATATTCCTGGAGACCACTTAAAGAAATGACAGAAAGCTTGGCTAAGAGAGTTCAGACTATCCTGAAGAATAAAGGTGGTCATACCAAATATTGACTCTCGAGCTCATTAGAATTGTACAAATTCTGTTTTTGCCTTATGTATTTCCATGCATGTTTGCATGTCAATAAATCGATGCTCCTTTTTCCCATTTTTCCAGCAACATACAAAGAGAGCAATTATTTTCTCTGCTGTTTATGCCTTTAGATAATTTGAAACATCAGTAATCGTGAAAGGAGAAGTCTGCACGCTAGATTTGAACTTTGTAACATGGTTGGCAAGCTCAAAAAAAGAAGAGAGCTACAGTATGTATTTCATTCAAAGATGGAGCATCTACATTGAGCAACTGGGAATTGCCAGTTGTTTAAAATGAAGCAATTTGGCAATATATTTTATGACTCATTTGCTGAATCTCGGCTTGTTGCATTCACACTTGTTGGCAGGGAAACACACACATGAAGAGCTGCATCATCATGAGTATCAGCATCATCCAGATCATCAAATACTCTCCACTGACAACAACCCACTTAATGTCTTCAATCAATCATCCAGAGCTGTTTATACTGAGGCGAGAGAGAGAGATAAATGATTTTTGATACAGTGAACTCCAGACAATCAGCGTGCTAATTGTGGAAGAGCCACCTGCTATACCAGCTCTCAGACTGAGGGGAAATTTAGCGGGTGATGTAGAGCCCTGATGTCAACAGAAAATTAGTTTGCACAACAAAGGCTCATGATTACAAAAATTGCCCTTATCCAATCTGACTGACATTAAAATAATCCTTCTAATTTTGAAGATAATTGTGCAATTTTCTGTGTTGAAATTAAAAAAAAAAAAAAAAATGAATAATTGATTTTGGGATGCAGAGTGGAAAGAGAATAGAGGCTCTCTGGGAAGAGAAATTACTCCTAAGAAAATAATGTTCACATACTTTGTTGTTTCCTCTGAGCTCTGACTGGAGCTGCATCTTCTCTCTGAAACATTAGCTGTGCGAGGAGCAGTTTGTCAGAGTCTAACAACTACAAATGGAATGAGTTCCATAGCATACATCTTTCCCTGTGTAATGGGTCTAATTTATAAGAGACAGCACTGTATCATCTATCTCTTGTTTAGCTTCAGATCAAGAAATGCGGCTGTGCCAAATGCAATTAAAGCGCCTCGTTGTGCTGCTTGGTTAAATGGCTTAACAACTGCTGCATGGAAACAGAAGCTGCACTCACACGCGCTCGTATCCACATACTGTGCTGGGCAAGTAATGGCACTGTTAATTACCATCCTACTGCTATTGCTGCTGGCCAGTATCTCACTTTCCTTCCACACTCTCTCAGTCACACCTGCCGGAGTACAACTGATAAACTGGGTTCACCGGGGAGCGGTGAAGGAAATTCTACCATGAATGCAAACACATAGCACAGCAAGCAGCAGGTGAGCTTAACAAGGTCATTACAAGTCCAGAGCTGCAAGGCAGCGAGTCCCATTAAACTCCTGCTTTACACTGTACATGTCTGCAGTCAGGGAGACCACGGCCTGTTATGCAAACCTGTCCATATGAAACTTTAACACAAACTCTGCAGTAGGTCTGTGGGGGCACATGCCATATGTAACAACCACACTTTTTGTTGCCGTTATAACTTTCATGTTGGGGATTGTTCTGTAACAGTTATACAGCTGGAACAGCGCTATCGTCTTCAATATTAACTATTTTACCTTACCTTTACGTTAAATGCTATGAGGTTAGACAGTGGTGTAAGATGAGACAGCATGGGTCACATTCTCTGTTCTAGCTAATTTCGTTGTTCGATGGGGCTGTGGTCAGGGCTCTGTGTGGGTCAGCCCAATTTTTTTGTTAGCCATTTATTTTACCAGGAATTGAACTGTTGAGATTAAGAATCTCCTTTGTGAGAGTGTCCTCGGCTGACAGATAGGATTACCCTAGCATGGTTGTCAATGACAGGAGAAACTGGAGCTCCCGGAGAAAACCTGCACAAGCACAGGGAGAACATGCAAACTCCACACACAAGGGCCCTACCTGGGTTTGAACCCAGGCCCATCTTGCTGTGAGGCAACAGTTCTAACCACTGATCCACCGTGTTGCCATAAAAAATCATCCAACCATGAAATTATGGAGCTTGCTTTGTGCACTGGGGAACAGTCATGTTGTAACAGAAAATGGCCTTTCCCAAACTGGAGATGACTCTGTGTGTAAGGGACAAGGCCAAAGACCTTTATTGGATGCCCGTGGTCTTCGGACCCTCCGATGACACCGCATCACTTATAGACATGATTGTGTCACTGACATTACTAAATGGGCCCAGGAATACTTCCAGAAACCACTGTCAGTTAACACAATCCACCGTGCCATCTGCAGAAGCCACCTAAAGCTCTATCATGCAAAAAGGAAGCCATATTTGAACATGGTCCAGAAGCGCCGTCGTGTCCTGTGGGCCAAGACTCATTTGAAATGGACTGTTTCAAAGTGGGAAAGTGTTCTATGGTCAGACGAGTTCAAATTTGACATTCTTTCTGTTAATCACGGACGCCTCCTAAAGCGGAGGGAGGCCTTCCAGCATTTTATCAGCATTCAGTTCAAAAGTCAGCATCTCTGATGGCATGGAAGTGCATAAGTGCATGCGGTATGGGCAGCTTACGTGTTCTGGAAAGAACTATT
>VUQH01059905.1:0-13419 GCA_015106775.1 Etroplus canarensis | reverse complement strand
ACAACCTTCTAAAAATGTTTGTAAAGGTAGACCTAATGGCTGGGTGCTTTATTTTATACACCTGTCTGAGTGGGACTAAATAAAACACCTGAATTCAGTGATTAAAGGGTGTGTCCCAATACTTTTGTCCATAAAATCTACACTGCCTACCTAAAAACAAACTGACAGTACATACACATATATCTGTAAAGTACACTGAGCAGGTGAAGATAATGATGCAAAGAGAAATATACACTCACTCATGGTTAGCTAAAAACAGTGACGTGGACACACGTGTGTGTGTCTGTGTATTTGTTTTCATGCACACACACACACACACACACAAAAGGCTCATACCCATCATATCTCACACAAAAGTAGTCATACCCCTTGAACTTGTCCATATTTTTTCATGTTGAGGTTGTGTGAAAATTTTAATTTTATTTGGCTGTGATTTGCTCACAGAAACACATGAACATGCTCAGAGACACTGGCATAAAACCTCAAAACAGAAGGCTGAAAGTGGGCAGAAGTTCAGGAATGAGTCAGACAGTCTTGGAGGCTCTATGTTCTTATGTGCAAGTATGTTCTATATGTGTGAGAATTTTCTCTGTTTGAGTGTGGGTGTGTCAGTTTGTGGACCTGATTTTGAAACTAACTTTGAGTTCATTATGAATTAGTGATGTTTCTTCACTTTTGCTCTAATTTTCTATTTGTGTTTTTTGTGAAATAATTTCAAACATATGGCAATATCTCTTACTGAATTCTGACAGGATCAAACCCCTGGTAGCCGGTAATATTTATACCCCTTGAACTTTTCCACATTTTATCTCATTACAACCACAAACATTAACATATTATATTGGGATTTTATGTAATAAACCGAAAGAAAATACTGCATAATAGTGAAGTGGGAGGAAAATGATTCATGATTTTCAAAATTTTTTACAAATAAAAATCTGAAGAAAACCTCTGGCACCTGACTCATTTCTGAACTTGTGCCCACTGGGCCAGTGTCTCTGCGCATGTTCATGTGTGTAGCTGTGAGCGAATCACAGCAAAATACAATTAGATTTTTCACACAACCTCAATACCATGTTTGCTTGACAGGAGCACCCACAGCCCTTTCCCGTTAGCCGCATATTAACTTTAATTAATGTGCCACAGTGCTTTACCTGCTAGGGGTGATATACTGATTTAATACACTGTAAACAGTATTAAGCAACACAATTAAATCCCAATGTAAGGGCTGTTCATCACAAGCTGACAGACTCTTCATGCTGTATGATTTCAGTGAAATGAGATCAGCCTGGGCAGCACTGCAAATACTACTGTGGACAAAAACCTCAAATATTTTAACTTATGTTGTACATAATTTGTAGTTACTATATCATGTCAGCTACCTGACTCTACCCAATTTGATATTATTATAAAATAGTACAGATAAACTGTATTGACATAACAAAAAGGTTATTTAACTGTCATTAATCTTCCTTCAAATAAACCAGCCATAGATGCCCACAAGCCAATGTACTCCTAGTGCCATTAGAGTTGTTATTGATCATTTCAAAGCTTTTCTAAGCACAGTTAGTGTGTTGCTCTATATTTGAAATACAATAGTCTGTTTTCTGTATCAGTGACTTTTAATGTCTTCATTAGTGGTTTTATGTAAATAAGGTTTTAGGTTTATAAAGTTAATCATCTTCTCCCTACTTTCCACAGCTTATTAACAGCTGACATTTTTCTTTTGTGCATTTATATTTTATAAACTTGTATTTTTCTTGAACTTAAATGTCTCCAGTCTGATTTATTGCCTTAATTTACGTAATCATATGAGTTATTGAAAAATGGGAATGATATAATGAGAAAACATGAAAAGGAGATGTTCTTTTTAATAAAAAATATGTCTTACCTTGTTTTCTGCACTTAAAAACTACAGTATTTAAAAATCTTACAAAAAAAAATAATGCAGAAATTATATTTTGCATTACTTTTTTGGTCACGCTTTTAATTTCACAAAAGATGTCAAGACATCTTTCACATTAAATTGTGACAATTGTAAGCATTTGCAGAAAGTAATGACTGTCCTCAGCAGCTATGAACATTACAATAGCTCATCAAAGTCCTACAACAGGGCTTTATAGAAGAGTACAGTTAACCTCAATCAGTCAGATCTGACCTAACCAATCAGCTAAATAAGGTCACTATTGAGCTTGATAGAGATCTGAATCTCTACACATTTCCTTCAGTGTCTTAGAGATTAAGAGCTGTTATCCTCTTGAGGCACAGAAAGATTTATATAATGAAGTCCATGTACCTGAAGGTGTCCCATTGTCCTTGCTGATTTGTCGCCTAGAGCATAAATGACTACAAGATAAACGAATTTGCAATCATAAGGAACCTTCAACTTTCTGTGCCACTTCAACTCCCTCGATCAGACTCCCACTACTACCATAAATACACATAATTCACTAAGATCACTCCCATATGGGGTATGAGAGGTTACAAACAAGAGAGGCAGTGTGTCCCTTTGATAAACTCATCTTGATAAAGTGGCTTTACCTTGGTTTAACCTATTTTTTCCCTTCAGGCCACTAAGAGGATCTAACAATATGACAATTCAGGGCAGCCTTCCCAACCAATCTAGACAGAGTGGAGGGTTAGTGGAGGGACAGGAAAATGATGAAAATATTTTTAGAGGCAGTGATGCAAGGCCACTTGAATTAGGGTGCTAATGTAGCGTTGCCCATAAGTGCGAAATGGCATTGAGGTAGCAGGCGCTGCCAGTGGCATTACCATTAGGGCTCATTTTCCACTCTTAATGGCACAGGCACCTTGTTTAATAAGCATGGATTACAGGTCATAAAGGGCAATGGAGCATGGACAGCCACACAGGCTATGATTGGGATAAAGGGAAAGAGAGAGGGATGGCCTGAGGAGAGGAGAGAGAGAAGACCAAGGAGAGATAGATCACAAAAGGAGAGAAGGGCTCTGAGATGAGACAGAAAATGTAAGGACAATTAAACTTACTGTACATGCTAAATGTGCAGTAGACTCATTCCATGAGGCTCATAATGATTTCTGATAAATCAGAAAATGTCAGTAGACTGTCAGTAAAAACTGATAACATTAAAATCAAGCTTTTAGTATTTAGGTCTGCCTTTATAAACATTTGTGAAAGAATGGGTTGTACTAAAGATCTCACTGAATTTGAGCATGGTACTGTGATATGATGGTGCCATTGCATTGCCGTCAGCTCATCATGTTTCTCTTGTGTGTCCTGTAGAATGATGACTCAAACCTATCTACCTGGCAGTCTGGTGGAAGAGCCTGAGGTTGGTGAATGCCAGGAGAACATTACCTGACTGCACAGTGCCAACTGTAAAGTTTGCTGGAGGAGGGAAAAGGCTATGGAATTGTTTTCTGGGGTTGGCCTACGCTCCTTAATTCTATTTAAGGGAAATCTTAATGTTTCCGCTTGCCAAGACATTTTGGACAATCCTTTGCTCCCAACTTTGTGGGAGCAGTTGGGAAGGGAATACCCTATTATGCTCCAGCATGACTCTTCCCTAGTACACAAAGCAAGGTCCATAAAGGCATATTTGGATTAATTTGGTGTGGGAGAACTTGACTGGCTTGCACAGAGCCCTGAGCTCAACCCCATCCAACACCTTTGGGATAAACTACAATGGACACTGCGGGCCAGGCCCTCTTGTCCACAATCAGTGTCTGATGTAAGGAATGCTCTTCAGGATGAATGGGGAAAAATGACCACAGATACACTCCAAGTTCTTGTAGAAAGCCTTCCCAGAAGAGTGAAAGCTTTTATAGATGCAAAGGCAGGATCATATCAATGCCTATGGGTTTAGAAGAGCTCCTGTGGCTGTCAAAGGTAGGTGACCCAATACTTTTGTCCATATGGCGTACAGACACTATGATGTTTGAAGTTTGCTTGTTAGAGACAAGTGCTATTATGCTGTCCTTGGTGGTGACTGAGCAGGTAAAGACAATGTACTGTATGTGAAGAATCCAATAACAGCTGCAGACAAATGCTTACAAAGCATGAGTATGGCACTGCATAGAGCACACTTCTAGGGCCTCCTTCCTCAAACCAACTCTGAAAATTGAATGGAGCCTCATTGAACTTGACACTGGGAGTATGATCTGATTACATTTGTCATCCAACCTATCCAAAGTATTGCTGCCTTCTCACCGTTGCCCTAGATTCCTGAGTGATAACAAATGACCTCTGGAGGAACGTGAGTCAGCTAATTTACTTTAGCTAATTTGCACTTTCCTTTTGTTTTAAAAATCTGTTAGCATCGCATCTAAACAGCAGCATTACTGACATCTTCAGGTAGTAAATACACATTATAAACAAATCATACATTGCCTGGCCAAAACCAAAGTCACACATTCCAATATTTCTTTAGCTTTGATGATGGTGCATATTAGCCATGGCATCATTTTGCTTATTCAATGTTGTAACATTTTCTTCTGTCCAGAATTACAACTTAGAACTTGTATTGATGATGGAAGTAAAATGCTTCTTCTCCAGCAAATCCAAAAGTTTTTCAGTGGGGTTCAGGTCTGAACTCTGTGGTGGCCAATCCATGTAAGACAGGCAATAGGCATGATAGGTGCATCAGTTTATCCGCTTCTCTTCTTATCTAGGTGCATCAATTTATCCGCTTCTCTTCTTATCTGCCCATCACTCTGGAAAAGGATAAATCTGGACTCATCAGACCATACAACCTTTTTTGATTGCTCCAGAGTCCAATCTTTATGCTCCGTTTGTTCTGAATTTTTTAAAAAAGAGTTCTACTGTTGATTTTTTTTAAAGATTAGATTTTTTTCAAGATTTGATTTTGCCAAATGTTTAAGTGATCTAAGATCATGATCATTCCAGATGTTTTTATGACCAAATGCCTTCATCTCCTCAAGGATTATGGTTCACCACTATCCTTTGAAGTTTTAATAATTCATTAGACAGTTCTTAACACAATTTTAATGGTTTTAGTAATCTCCTTAGTTGTTTTCTTTCCTTAATGCAGGACACTAATTTGACCCTTCTGAAACTGAGTAGCATCTCTTCTATCACCATGGGATACGTGTTGCTATCATTTTATCAATTCTTCTTTCGCCAGCTCCCATTAGGGGTCACCACAGTGAATCATCTGCCTCTGTCTTACCCTGTCTCTTGCATTCTTCTGTCACTCTAATCCTCTGCATGTTCTCCTTCACTAAATCAATGGACTTCCACTGTGGTGGTCACTCCCAGGGAAAATCTCAGCATCTTCAATTGTGCCACCTCCAACTTTGCCTCCTGTCTTTTTGTCAACACCCTTTTCTCCAAACAGGTCTTCACTACTATCTTGTAAACCTTCCCTTTCACTCTTGCTGCTATCCTTCTGTCACAAAGCACCATTGACATACACTACAGCACGGTAGCTCAGTGGTTGGCAGTGTTGCCTCACAGGAAGAGGGTCCTCGGTTCAATACCCAGGCAGGGCCCCTCTGTGTGGCATGTTTGCCCTGTGCTTGTGCAGGTTTGCTCTGGTTTCTCCTGCCATTGAAAAACATGCTTCTGGGGTGCTGCACAGTGGTGACCAGCAAGTAACTTGAGCTGTAAATGCTTGCAATCAAAATTTCATGCCTGCATGACTAATAAAGGATATCTTATCTTTACCCACTTCACCCTGCCTGCACTCTCTTCTTCACCTCTCTTGTGCACTGTCCATTGCTTTGGATGGTTGACTCCTGGTATTTAAACTCATCCATCTTCACTACCTCTACTCCTTGCATCTTCACCGCTCCACCTGCTTTCTACTCTCACTATAAATCACAGTGTCATCTACAAACATCATAGTCCATGGAGACTCCTACCTGACCTCACTGGTCAAAAATTCCATCTGACCTTCTTCATAGCTCTCCATTAGCACTCTCAAACATTGTATCTGCAGTATTCTTTCTTGACACAAAACCATACTGCACCTCTGTACTTAACCTAGGTTCAACAACTCTTTACTATGTTTTCATGGTATCATTAACTTGGTCCCTCTGTAGTTGCTACAGCTCTGCACATCACTTTTATTCTTAAAGATCGGTACCAGTGTACTTTTCTATTCCTCAGGCATTTTCCTGCTCTCCAACATTGTGTTAAACATTTGGTTAAAAGTCCACTGCCCTCTCTCCTAGACATTTCCATACCTCCACAGGTATGTCATCTGGACCACTGCCTTTCCACTCTTCCTCCTCTTCATAGCTGCCCTCACTTCCTCCTTACTAATACTTTGCACTTCCTGATTCACTATCGTTCCTCCAACTGTCCTCCTGTCTCACTCATTTTCCTCATTCATCAGCTCCTCAAAGTGCTCCTTCAATCTTCTCAACACACTCTCTACACTAGTTAGTACATTTCCAGCTCTGTCCTTAATCACCCTATCCTGCTGTACATCCTTTCCAGTTTGGTCTCTCTGTCTCGCCACTCCATACAAGTCATTCTTTATTCCTTGGTGTCCAGCCTCTCATACAACTCATGATAGGACTTTTCCTTTGCCACTTCTCTTGTTGCTGTGTGCCTAGACTCCCAGCACTCCTGTCTACTTTCTTCATCTCCCTGACTATCCCACTTTTTCTTTGCCAGCCTCTTCCATTGAATACTTTCCCTTACATCCTCATTCCACCACCAAGTTTCCTTGTCTTCTTTCCTCTGTCCAGAAGAGACCCCAAATACCTTCTTGGCTGTTTCTCTCACCACCTCAGCTGTACTTTCCCAGTAATATGGTATTTCATCACTTCTGTCCAGAGTCTGTCTCAACTCCTCCTTGGATTTTGCACAACATTTAGGGTTAAATACCCTTATTTACCATTGCAGTAATTATCCAGCTGATGGTTCTTACTTATTTGCTTAGTTAAACCCAGGTGGTGTCTTTTTTGACCAGGCAGTCCATATAAGCACTACTAAACTAGAACTCTGACATGGACTTTACTGTGTTCATTGACTGCAATATGGTTGTGGGTGCTGTTTATGGATAGCAAGAGCCCAAAACTTAGATTGGTTCAAAAATGTTTCTTCTTTGAAGAGCCTTTACTTCAGTGTCTGCAGTAACCTAACTGAAAATTATGAATTAGATGCCAAGATTTAAATTTGTGTTCACACATGGGCCTGTTTACATGAACATCAACACACACTCTCTCATCCAGCTCATCTGTCAACCCTCAGGCTCCATGCCAATTAGTTCACACCAGAGGATATTAATTTCATATATCGCCCAGAGGGAAATCATAGACACAACCATTATTCACTTGTCATGCCCTAATTTTAACCCCACACTGGGCTCATTAAGAATTCATCACATTATTTAGCTCATAGTCAGACTTTTATAACCTGTTGATGAATTTTGAATTCAGTAACTGCTGTTTGCCATTGCACTCAGCTAGTCATACAGCAATGCATTAAATGTGTTGGAGCAGAAGAGGGTGGTGGAGTAGATGCTGAAATTACTTTGCAATGAATCTTTCTAACGTCTACAGCAGAAATCAATCAGGTTGCTACAGGAGTTCTTTCATGGAGGAATTCAGATCTGCTTGGAATGACCTTTTATCACATTCAACATTTCATTTCTTTTGGGTCATAGTTATTCTGTCCATTACATTTTGCATTTCTTAATAATTTTAATCACACTGTCAGTCAAACACAGCATATCTGGAAGCACATGTGCACAGCTGCACTCTATTATATCTATCGACTTTAAAGGATTATGTATAAAATGCCCAACTTGGATTCATCAGACTAATAGAAAAATGGATATAAAAGTCCATAATACTATCAGAAACCATCCTTCATGAACAGATTTACTGGTTAAAAGTTTCATCCAGTAAGAAAAATAGCCGTTAAAATGCAATTAGTGAAATTTTAATATGACATTGAGCAGCAGAAAAGTCTGCCCATCTGCATTTCTTCATGAATTAAGTTGGATTTTCCTTTGAAGAAATTGGGAATATATTTTAATAGCTTCAAGGTAATTTGAACTTGCAATTGCTTATACAAATGAAGACAAAGAGAAACAATTGGTGTCCCAAAGTGTGCTGCACAATAAAGACAAAATGTACGTCCTTAAGACAAATATGTTGATTAGATAGCACCTCTGGATTCTAGAAGCAAATAAGACTAATATAAATTTGCATGCAAGCAGATGAAAAGGTTGGTGTTTGTGAAGGAATCGTTAGTTCTCTTTCTCAGCTTGGTTTATGACTCCACCACAGTGATTATTTCTTAGAGGCAGTAGGCGTTCACACCTCTCTGTTCCCTCTGTATGAAAATTCCATGGCAACCCACTCTCTTGAGAGTGATAGAAAAAGGAACAATGTGAACAATATAATATAAATTTTTGCTTGCTTGAACTCCTCTATGTTGTTCAATAAGTCAAGGACATAGTTTCAGTTTTTCGCTTTTATTTTTATTTTTTAATAATACCATGGCATCATACAAGTTTAACAGAAATAAGCAGTACAATTCTGTTTCATCATTAAAAAGAGAACAAAGAGGAGCCATGATAGCTCACCTGGTTGAGTAGGCAACCCATGCATAGAAGGCGGTAGTCCTCCTACAGGGGCCTGGGCTCAGGTCTGCCCCAGGCCACTTCCTGTGTGTCATCCACCCTCACTCTTTCTCCACTGTTCTGTCATTGTCAAAATAAATCTTTTTTAAAAATGAAAATACAATACAAACATAAGGGAATTCTCTTTTTGTTTTAAAAAGTTGAACACAAAAATTTTCACTCAAATTATTATTATTATTATTTTTAAATTACAGAAAAAGCCTGAAATTAAATTGAATGTGATGGTTTGGGTGTTTGACCCAGTGGAGGAGATCCAGCACACATCAGAGGCACAATGGAGCTTCTAGGCAGTGTTAGGAAAATAGCACTGGCCCTGCAAATGGTTCAGAATTGCATAAGGAGATGGCCTTGAATGGGAGCTCCACAGAATATAAATCAAGTATGATTTTTGCCTCTGTAGAACCGAGTCTCTTCAAAATCCACATAGAACAGGAATCAGGATGAATACCAGCAAGTTAATAGGTTAACTGACCAACAAGCACTTAGTCGAACTGTCTGACACTGGTTCATCTATAAATCTGACCAGCCACAAAGCCAACCCTATGTATTCTATTTTATCTTTTTTAATTTTTATTTATTTATTTATTCCTTCCTTCCTAATCTATTAACTAGTCCAATTTCTTTGTGTTTATTCAGATTGAGGGATGATGCAAGGGTATACAGTTTGTGTAGTGGGTATATGTATGTATGTGTATATGTTAAGTGTTTGTGAAAAATTTTGAAAAAGACAATAAACATATTGCCAAAAAAAAAAAAAAACCCTATGTATTCTTTGGAGTACATACAAGTGCTCAGAGCAACAAGAACTGAAACAGACTCAACAACCTGTTGAAGACTGAAAGTTTGCCCATAGTTCATAGTGTGTCATGGTGACTTTGACATAAGATTCTAACATTTCTTACTTTCTTAGAGTTCAAAATAATTGTAGATTCTGTTCAAGGCAAGGGGAGACACATGTAGATATCAGAATGAGAATACTTTATCAATAGAGAATATTATAATTATTTTATATGCAGGTACATCTCAATAAATTAGAATATCATGAAAAAGTTCAATATTTTTGTCACTCATTTAAAAAAGTGAAACCCATATATTATATAGATTCATTACACATAGAGTGAAATATTTCAAGCCTTTATTTCTTGAAATTTTGATGATTATGGCTTATAGATAATGAAAATCCAAAATTCAGTGTCTCAGAAAATTATAATAACACATAAGATCAATAAAAAAAGGATATTTTGAACAGAAATGTCAGGCTTCTGAAAAGTATGTTCATTTCTATGCACTCAATACTTGGTTGGGCCTCCTTTAGCATGAATTACCGCATCATTGTGGCGTGGCATGGAGGTAATCAGTCTGTGGCACTGCTAAGGTGTAATGGAAGCAAAGGGTGCTTTGATAGCAGCCTTCAGGTCGTCTGCATTGTTGGGTCTGGTGTCTCTCAGCTTCCTCTTGACAATACCCCATAGATTCTGGGGTTCAGGTCAGGCAAGTTTGCTGGCCAATTCATCTATGCCGATTCATCTATGCGTAGTGATTCTTGATGCCCTGACTCCAGCCTCAGTCCACTTCTTGTGAAGCACCCCCAAATTCTTGAATGGATTTTGCCTGACAATCCTCTCAAGGAAATAAGAGTGAGAGAATCTGAAATGAGTGACAAAAATTATTGAACTTTTTCATGATATTCTAATTTCTTGAGCTGTACCTGTATTATTAACAGGAAACCTAGACTTCAGTTTTCCAGAGTTTGCTCCTTAACCTTAGAATCTTAACAGTAGTTTTGCAAGTATCTAAAAATAGAACATATGAAAACATGTGGAAAATGAGGCCAAAGTTATGATGAAAGAATCCTGGAGAAATATTGAAGGCCTGTACTAAATTTAATACATGCAAAAGGTATATCTCTGTAAGTGAGAATGTTTCATTGTGCTGTTTCTATGCACATCCATATAATGTGGAGGCTTGTCCTGCATGCCACTAAAATCATGTTGCATAATGACACGATACACAATCTGCAGTGTGTTGAAGAGGGAAACAAGCTATTCATTTAGTATTTAGGTACCTGACTGCAGTCCAGATTTACAATCCTTCAAAAGAGTCTTGCCTGTGCAGCACGTAGTACAGAACCCAGAGGAGCGTCTGTCATTGCATTATGCTGACGCCTTCAACAAAAGATAGTAAAAACAGCCACTAACTGGACCCCTGCACTGTCACATGTATTTCTGATGGGTAACAGCAGACTCTCACAATCTGTTCTCTCACCTACCCTTGCAAGAAAAAGGAGAGATCAAATTAGTTAATCCCCTTAACACACACACACACACGCACGCACGCACGCACGCACGCACGCACGCACGCACGCACGCACACACACAAACATACACACACACTTTCAGCATATTCAGCACAAAGTGTTGATCAATGCTGTTGGATAGCCAATCTTAAGCCCTGGAATGACTTCACATCAGATGAAAGCAACGATGATTTGCTGTGAATCAGCATTTAGCCACCTACACGATACTGGGATAGCAGTGGACCTACAACCTTCATCTTGCACCATGCATTATCTTCCATCCAAATAGAAGCAAAGTTCCATGCAGCAATAAATAAAGTTCAAACTTTTTCATTTCTTGAATAACACAAACACCAGCTCAGACGTTGTGTATCACTGGTGTCCCTTTAAAGTCTATTTGCCCTGAGGGTCGTTGGCTCCAAAGCATGTTTTACAGTAGTTTTAAAAATTAACTCAAATGTATTTTTTTTTACCAGTTGTAGAGTGATTATGAACTTTTACTCCTAAGTACTTTGAATAGTTCATACATTTGGATGATATTTTTCAGATCACTGTCGCAAGGCTTTTGACAATGCATCAGACAGAGAGATAACACAGGTCACTGCTGGATTGGCTCCAGGCCACAAATGTCTTCATGTATCTTCAGCTTTGTTAAGAAATAAAGAGAACACGCCTTCAGCAATTCCAAGAAAATTTCCTGGAATTATGGATGATGCTCATAGTAACAAATTGCAAGAGGCCATGCATAGTAGTATAAGCACGGGGGGAAGATGGGTTGGATAAAACATGAAAGGAAATGTGTGCTTGTGTCTTTGTGTGTGTTCGATACATAGCAAGTTCTTTCTCTTCTAAGCAGGCTATATTATAATCAGCTGAGAGCCTGGGGAGCCAGGGAGTGAACAACATATGCAATAGCAAAGCTGGTGAGTCCTGATTTACCAGGATCAGACAATGATAGAAGGAAAAAAATAGTTTATATTAGCTATATAGAACAATGCCTGAGCTATAAACCAGCATCCCCAGTGTTTTTATTATACATATACCTTGTCTACTAAAAATAAAAAGCTTTCCCCTGAGTTTTGTGTATATGTACTAATGTCAGAATGTCTCGTATACTGACAGTGTGCGTGTTTGTGAGAGAGAGAGGAGGCAGAGGCAGAGTATAATGGCTGAGAGACAAAGTCTTGTTAAATGCCTTGGCCTTGGGAAGAAGCCTGTAGGCCTGTCAACCTGCCAGGACCCCAGGGTCCAACTAGTGCCCGGTAGGCTTAACACGCAAGCTTCAGAGAAAAAGTCTTTGATACTCCTCTATTAAGAGCAACAGTCAACTTGCTGCCTGTGGATATAAGGTATATTCCGCAGTTCCAAAACAATTAAAAAGTGTTATTAAAGGAAAAGGAATGGAACATACCTCTGTCCCAACTTTTATTGAGTATGTTGCAGTCATCAGATTCTAATTTCTTGTATATTTACAAAATACAATTGAGTTGATCAGTAAAACTAATGAAAATCTTTAATTTGTGCTTTTGTTTTTTTAAATAAAAGTCCACATGAATTAACATAACATATTTTTGTTGTTACTGCATTTTGGGAAATACTCCCAACTTCACTGGATAGGGGTTTGTATCACAAATAACAGGAACTGGGCCTTGTTTCTTATAGACAGTTACAATACATAGATGAGATCACGTTACATTGTTATCATTTTGTTCATTCTGTTCATGAATATGCAATCAAATAATAGTGTTATTATTTGTAATGAATAAAAAGCATTAAATGCTTTTTGCAGCTGATGTCTGGTTTACTCATCTCTGTCACAACAAACATTAATCCTTATAGCTGCAGTTTGGTGAAGAGGGAAATGATTCTTATTTCAGACACCTCTGATATGTCAGCTGGTCTGAGCTAATGCATCTTCATTTGGTTTTCAGGTGTTTCTCTTTCTGTGGAGATACAAGGGAGTTTAGCACATTTTAAAAAAACATGCACCATTAAAGAGTATGACTAACAGAGTGAGGATAAACCAACCACAGGGGCCCACAAGCCAGTGTAGTCCTAGTCCCAAGCCCGGGTAAATGATGAGGGTTGCGTCAGAAAGGGCATCCAGCGTAAAAACTTTGCCAAATCAAATATGTGGATTCATAACACGACTTCCATACTGGATCCATCGCGGCCCGGGTTAACAACGACCGCCTCCGGTGCCGTTAGCCAACAGGGTGTTGGTGGAAACTATGCTACTGTTGGCCGAAGACCAAGGAGGGGGAGAGGGGGAAAGCGTGTTAGGAGGCAGAGAGAGAGAAGGAAAGGTAGGAGGGTGGAGGTGAGAGTAGGGACTTTAAATGTAGGGACTATGACTGGTAAAGGGAGAGAGCTGCTGATATGATGGAGAGAAGGATGGTAGATATATTGTGGTGCAAGGGACCAGGTGGAGGGGAAGCAAGGCCAGGAACATCGGAGGTGGATTCAAACTGTTCTACTATGGTGTAGGTAGGAAGAGAAATGGAGTAGGGGTCATCTTGA
>VUQH01059903.1:0-14091 GCA_015106775.1 Etroplus canarensis | reverse complement strand
GATATTTATTTTAATCAGTCAGTACCTGTAGGGGGTGCTTCTGTACATTTATGAATGAATTCTTTATTCAGAACATAACATAAAACAACACAAAAAACAAAACGTGAAATTTACAAAAAGCCATCATGTCTCATGTCTATCAAAGTATCTTAATTGGAATTCACACATGAGAACCTTCACCATAACTTGTTTAAAAGGAGCAGAAAGAAACAAATGCTTATTATGCCCTACCCCTGGTCAATCCATCATGTAACTGCTGATATTGCCTACTATAAACATATACATCATCCATAAATAAAACTATCCAGTACACAAATACACCCAATGTAAAAATGTAAAGCTGGAGTTTTTTTTTAAACTGATTAATATTTGTACATTTTTTCAAATCCTCTGTCATGCACATACTCCACATTGTTGTTGTATAATTGCAAAATGTTAGATGTTGCATACAATGCATATATTTAACTTTCTTCTCTTAGAGAAGCTCAAAGTGATCCCAGACAGCTAACCTGAGATGCTTTCTACCCCCATCTCTTTCAGTACAATTCCAACATTCAAAATCATTGTGACACTCAGTTAAATGAGACAAGACTTCAAATAAACTGCAGTTTAGAAAAGCTTTTAAATGTTTTACACATGTTGGGTGGTGAATCAGCTGTTAATCAGGCAAGGATATGTGAAATAATCATTTACATACAGAGCCTAACAAATTTACTGGACCACCTGTTATAAAAACGAGAAAGATCATCCAGCATCATGAAGTGCTTAAATGCAGACTCTTTCCTTTTCAGTGAGTTCTCTACATTTTACCATTTTGAACAGGAATGAGGAATTTCAAACTGAATTCACCTTTTTACCTTTTTACCTTTTCAAAAAAAATAACAAGATCACCATGTATTCAAATGTTTTTCAATGAATTATGATTCAGAAGTGGAGCAAAACACTGGAGACAATTCAAAACAGCTAGTGGCGTAATGGACCACAATATGGAACAGTCATGTGATGTCCTCCTCTTGATACAGGACTAGGAACAATGTTTCAAATCAAAAGTTCCACATAGGTTTCAGTAAGTACCGAAACACTGTTTCAGTTTTGCCATCACTAGCGAATACGCGTACGTGGAATAAGTTATTGGTAAATTTTGTATTAGTTAAGAGCATGCAAAAGCACGCTGGTATACATCTTAGTACGGTGAGGTCACTGAAAAATTTTGATCACGCACAAAATTTCCTACATATCCCAGCGTATAGCTCATACATCCCTCATACGAGGGCCATGAGTTATAGGTAAGTTATGTGATCGTTGACACACGTTAACATGTCACTTGTAAGTTGCTCACAAGTCGAAATACATCGAGAAAACTTATTTCTAACCTACGATTAACGTGCTTTGAACCTATGTGTAACTTATATCAAACTTATCCACTCACCTTTAGTTTCCCTTTGTAGTGACTGGTGTTATTTCTTTGGAGCCTTTTGTCTTATCAAAATGTTGACAGTGCCCTTAGTTCAGTTCAGTGTCACATTGTACTCGTTTGTTCCCTCATGTGTGAGAGTTCTTTTCCTGTGTTTCCCTGGCCTGGAAAATGACCTTTTGGATTGTGTCTCTCTTATGTGAGTGTTGGACTAATAAAGCCCCTCTTTAGTTTACTCTTCTTGTCAGGTCTGTTGGAGTCCTGCATATCCACTTTGCACACCTCACACATAGAATATCATGACACTATCTCTTGCATCCTGTTCTGTCACACCAACCCTTTTCATGTTCTCCTTCACTACATCCATGAAACTTCATTCATCTTAAAGAATCAGAGTTCCCTAAGGGGACTAGTCTCCACAAACTCCTTAGAAAATGGTCCGATTCTTTAGGAATGAATTATTCAATTATACTTAATAAACTACTGGCTTGAAGTTTACTATTAATCGATTCTTGAACTATAAAACTTTATTTGTTCTCTGTAGGCTAGAATGTCTCAGTTTCTTTACATGTCTTAGTAGTTTTACACTGAAAAAAGACATTTGCACACTCAAGTTTTTTTTCTAACCATGTCTCTGTAGGATCTCACCCCCACCACCACCAGCCTGAACTGTTGGTAAAAAGCAGGATGGATCCATGCTTTCATGTCACTCGTGCCAAATTTTGACCCTACCATCACAGTAGGTATTGAGACTCATCAAATCAAAACTAGTCTATTACAGCCCAAACTGAAAATAATGTGTTGGAAACCAACATAACAGGTTGCTTTTAAATACTGATTATACCCTCTTTAATATGTAGTTACAGACATCATGCACAGTTTACTTCTACTTACCTCTTTCTAACTGAAGAACAGATTACAGATTGCTATTTTACTCTCTGCTAATAGTTTGAACAGATTTAAGTCTCAGATTTTCCTTTATTATTCATGTATGACAACTTACCATAAAATATCACTCACTCAGGTCAATTTAAACTTAGTGGGGCAACATTTTAAACATATCTAAGTCTAAGTTGTCAGCACCATCCAGGAGTTACTCTTAGTCAAAGCTAAGAGTTCCAGTAATTGTATAAATGTTCCTGTGCTAGCAAATAGGGATGTCTAAAAATAAAATATGGAGCAACATTAGACTTGTGCTTCCAATTGCTGATTCATCAGTGAGTTGGAGGTTATGTCAGTTATGCTGACACAAACACTCTATTGAATTCCATCTTCAGTATTTTTGAGGAGGCATGTGGGAACTGGTGCTAGATACAAGTGCAGATATCGCTCTGCTCTTTTATCTCACAACCTATTGCTACATCTTCTACTTTCCAAATTTAAGCTGGACTGTGTACTAAAAATTAGACTGAACATGCTGAACTTGAAATCCAGTTTGAAAACCTTCTGCCCCAATAACACATTTGAGGAGTAAATACAGCACAGTGTGTAAAAGACAGAGAACAGGCTCTGAACAATGGGGAGACAAATGTGAACAGTAATGCAGGATGACTTTACAAAAGGGCCCTCTGCCCTCTTTTAATCTCTCTCATCACAGATGGGATCAATCCTCCAACAAAACAGTATTGATTTCTTTCACTAATCATCATGAATCTGCCCGGAAGAGTGGAGCCTATTATTATTGTTTTAGTCTACATTGCAAATAGCGTTGTGTGGTTAGCCACTTTCATGAACATGCAATGTATCCTTAAATTTCTTTCACTGATGTTCCAGTCTGAAACACAGCATAGTTTACTAACAGATTATGTTAAAGTGTTTTCAGGCACATAACCATAAACCTGGTTTAGAGAAGTTATTTTTATTCATTGCAGTCTTATATGAAACAAAACAACCATGCCGTAGGGGCACTTTGTTCATCCCATTACAATAATCTTAATAGCAAGATGCATTTCCTTTCTGTACTGTCTGCAGTCAGGTCTCTTCTCCTCTGCTGTGAGCAGATATCTGTTTGACTCTTTTGCTTCAGGGGTCAAAACGCTGCTATCTGTCACATTTGGCAACCATCTAGATACTTGCCTCAAGGGATCATAAATTCAATTCTAAATTTAACGAAAGTCTTCAGTCTATACACAGTTCACATTTGTTTCATTAAGGAGAGGCTAGATATACAGTGCACAGGCAAACACCCACTGGCCTCTCATTTAAATGTTATGCATCCAAACATCCAAGGGCATTTTTATATTTTTCAAAATTAAACCCTTCACACAAAAATAAACTATTGTTTGTTTTTTGGAGATATTACCACAAGACAAGGGGAAAAAAATGATTCCTCCTGCTTTAAAGTCCGTTTAAAAGAAGAGCAAGAAAACTATTAACAAATGAGTACATCTCTCACAGGAGAGTCAATTACGTAATGAATGTATTGATGTCCTCTCCGGCTTGCTCTGCTGTATTTTAGACCATGATGCCACCAGTGATTGCACCAGCAACTGGGCATGCAGTGCACTGAGGTGTAATATAATCCAAAAATAGCACATGATTTGTTTGGAATGAATCATCAAATCATCAGAATATTTTATTAATGTCAGGGGGGAAATCGCTCACATTAGACACTCTATTACGTATTCATAAACATAAATGTGAAGATAGCAATATAGTTAGGAAGATAAAAAATATATTTAAACCCTGAACTTAACATATTCAAAGTTTATATAAAGAATATATAACATACAGATTTTAGAGTAACACAGTTTAATTTTCTGCAGTTAAGAGTGTGTGTGTGTGTGTGTGTGTGTGTGTTTCAACAAAGAAGGAAAAAAGACACAGAAGCATCTAAAATGGACTTTACTTGAAAGGCTATAAATGTTAATTTGAACACTGTGACTATTATGGCCCGAGGGTTTTGAGTTTTTTAAATTCTTCTTAATTATTAAGTGCTTTCTGTTTGGTTTCATTGTCAGTCAAATGTTGATTATTGTTCATTTGAGGTTTTGATTCCTGTTTTCAGCCTTGAGTTCTTGTTTTATTATGATCTAGTTACTGTTATGTGTTAAGTCCCTTTGTCTTTCTGTAGTCACCTTATTCCTCTCCCAGTGAACAGTTTTAGTTTTTTGTGCTTTAGTGTCTTAATTTCTGTTTTGAAATTAGTGTTTTAACTTCTGTTGTGCTCTTTCTGTGCCATGTTTAGTTGGGTTCTCTTGTCATTTCCTGTTTTACATTTGTAATTGTTTCTTTCTTTAGGTTTTTCTTCTTCCTCTCTCATTGTCTGGACTATCTACACCTGTATCTTGTTCCTCCAGTTGTATCCACTTCACTGATTACCCTATGTCTATAGCAAGTCCTTTCCTTCCACTTAGTCTTTGTCATGGCATCTGTGAATCCTCCCTGTGCGTTCTTTATTTGTTCTCATTTTTGGACTTGGCATTCAACCTCATAAAGGTCTGTCCTTTATTTGTTAAAATCCTGCATTTCTTTTCCACGCAAAAAATAAAGTTTTCACGGTACCCTATGCAGTCACATAAAAAATTAAGTACACCTCATGGCTCAGTAGCTTGTAGAACCATGTTTAGCAGCAATAACTTGAAGTAATCATTTTCCGTATTACTTTATCAGTTTCTCACATCGTTGGGGAAGAATTTTAGCTCATTCTTCTTTACAATATTGCTTCAGTTCATTGAGGTTTGTAGGCATTTGTTTAAGCACAGCTCTCTTAAGGTCTCACCATAGCATTTCTGTCAGGTTGAGGTCTAGACTTGTACAACCTTGCAGCCTCCCATTTGACTCTAGAATATTTTGAAATACAGAGAAGTTTATGGTCAGCTCAATGTATACATTTTGGCTATATGTCCAATATATTATTTAAATATTTAAAGCTATATAGCATATCTAAAGCTGTGAATGGATGCCAGCTGGTACAAAGTCCCTCGTAAGACTGTGAAATACAGCTAAATTTAGAGCTGAAGACCCGTATAGACTTTGAGCACCATCAGAAGATGACAGTGTGTCGGGAGACCTCTCAGGCAGAAGCAAAAGGTTTTGCCCCGTGACAGTATGTTGAGATGTCAAAACACATCTCGAAGAATAATAAATATTCATCAAACTCCAAGGCACACTCTAAAGACAAATTCTACAGAGTTGCTCTTTTAGGCTAAAAAATAGAGTAAAGCATTGTATCACACACAAACACAAATAACAAGGAGTAAATCTAATGCATTGATTAATAGGTTAAAAATCAAATTAACCTTTTTTCTTGCTTCTAAAATAGCCATTACGCAGCTACATAAACAAAACACTTTAGAGAATGAAAATGATTAAAGGATCAAACACCAATACAGGCAAATAATGTGTGGAGCAGCAAGTCTAAAAGTAATGAAGGGGGTGACAAAAGAGAGAGTGAAATGCAATGTGAGAGAAAAGTTCAGTAATTTCCAGATATGGTAAGAGAGAGTGCAGGGGGGAGAATGGGGAAGGCCCTGGTGCAGTGTTTTCTGCCCTGTCACACACCAAGGAGCCCCCAGAGAGCCGTGGGAGCGCTTAGCTGCATCACGACCTCTTCTCTGATTTCACGCTTTGATGCTCTTCGCTCTTTGCAGTGCAAACTGTCTCAGCATCTCGCAAAACACCCATCCTGTTTTATTCATAATGATGATACTATCGTGCAACAGCATGTCTGGTGCACGCTGCAGCTCAGCTGTGGTGCCTTTCTCTGTATATTTTTTTTCCCGCTGCCCACAGTTTCTCTCAATCCCTACATTACTAATTTGATCTTATTTTATTTTCTTTCCTTTGCTCTCCTCCCTCATGTGCCAACTTTTACCCCATTTCTCTTTTTCCCAAATCAAGTCTTCCTCTGCTTTCCAGTTTCCTCTTTCCTCTCTTCTGTTCTCTGTGTTTCCCTCTTATTTACAGTATTTGCCTCGGTTTCATCTTCACGCCACTGTCAACTGCTCCTTTATACTGAGCAGCATGTAATCACATTTGTACTACATCGTGTCAGTTTGATCGGATTCATGCCTCCTTCTTCTGCCACCTCCGCAGAAAAAGAGATTGAAGCTTTGTGTCATATTTAAGTCAAATCAGTGAAGGTAGGATTTCTATGGAATCCATATGAAAGCAACCTATTGTAGGGCTTAGAATGCACAGTTTAAAATGACTCAGTATTGAGTCAACCTTTATTGACAGTGAAGAAGATTGTGATAATTCACATAAAATAATAATGTCTGAAATCCTGATAAAACCAGGCAGTTCATTTCCTGATAAGGCTGGAGGTAGCATTTGGTCCATATGCACACAGAATTGCATGAATTCAGTCCCATCAAACATACCCCCTCCTCCTTTCCCCCCATACATTCTCCCACACAACGTGGAGCTAGCTGCACTATTCAAGTAGTGTAATCTCCGCAGTGACGCTGCGATCTTACTGCAGTTTAGCCATGCTCAGCTGCCCCAGGACCACGCAGCCCCACACAGCCTGCCAGCTGGCTCAAACCGGCAGGGAGAAAGAAAGGGAATGATAGGAAATGAAAAGAGACAACAAGAGAAGAGTATTGTAGAGATAGAGTTTTAGAGGAGACAAAGAGTGAAGTTGGGACACAAAGAAAGCTAAGAAAAGACAAGCGATCAAAAGACAAGAAAGTAAGGATGAAAAGGGAAAGAAGATGAAGTACAAACACACGAAAATAGGGGGAAAGTAGTGACAGCAGAGGCGGAGAGGATGCTATTACATGAGAACGAGAGGAGTCAGAGAGAAAAATGAGGGGAGTTTCAGCATCGGAAAGACAGCCTAAGAGGACAAATAAGTAATGAGAGGGTGATGTGTTCCCTTTGTCTGTTGCGTCTGAGATGATAGCTAAGCCTCTCCCTCACATTGCTGCTGAACTAAATACCACCAATCTCCACCTCTCTGCACCCATCCACCCACACCAGTCTTCCCATTGCTCCTCTGTAACTTGGTAATCTCTCTGCTTCAAAGCTGTCTCTCCTCTCCCCTGTTCGTCACACATATTTTATCTTGCTGTGTATGTCTTTCCTCCTGCTTCCTTCCCACATCATCCAGTTTTATTTAAGGTGTTTACAGTATTTTACCCCCTCCTAGCCCAACGCTTCATCCTTTACACTGATGTAACATTAAAGATTCCTGTGAGATCAGGAAACCAGTAAGACCAAATTCAGTTCAGTAATGGAATCAGCATTTTAGTCGTCCATCCTATTTGGGCCTTTCTGTTTTTTTCACACTGCATTATCCCATTATAGTTAGCTCTTTCAGTACAGTATGCTCCTGTTTCTGTCTGCTATAGAGTTAATGGAGCTGAACTCCTACTATGATGGAGTCTGCCTCAGGTGGAACTAACCAAAAAAAAATTGCTGTTTTCAAATCTAGAAACTCAAATGTTCATGCAAATGCTCATATGACTTGAACTGTCAGCTAAAGATAATATTTTTCCTATTTTTAAACTTTTTTAGAATTCCAGTTTATTTGTTTTTTGGTTGGTTTTGGTTCATTTCTAGCCTGATATTGCTCAGGGCAGCAAGCTCCATTTTAGTGCAATTCACATAAATAGCAGAATGTAGTTACATTTATTATAATAACCATGTAATAATATAATTATTATAAAATATGTGCCAACATGGTATTATAAAATAATATCATATTTGCTTGTATACATGGCAAGTCATTAATAAGATTCCTTCTTCTACCCTTGACCTTATTTTAACTGTCACAGAGATAAAATAAACCCTGAGAACACTGATGTATTGAGAGTGCCCAAGCCACCAGGAGTACAACCACAAGGGTATAATGCAGGGATAAAAACCTCCAAGAGCATAACCTCTTGTGTGCAACTATAACCTGATCTGAAACTAAGAAGCTTCTCATGCTGCCAAGTCTGCCAGTTGTGATAACTAAACATATAAACCAAGCTGCATGTGCAACTGCTTAACCTGAACCCAAGTCCTTGTGCCCAGTGAAAGCTATTTTTATTGCCACAGACCACCAAGACGAGGTACTTCCTCAAGTCTGCATGTCAAAGTGTTCTTGGCCAAGACACTGAACCCCAAATGCCCTGACGCTTTCATCCATGGGAGTGTGAGTATACGAAGTGCATGATTGTAGTCTCTGTTGTAAAAGTGCTCTGAGTACAGAGCAAGTCTGAAAAAGGGATATAAAAATATCTATCACTGTAAGAAAAGAACCCAGATTGTTTTAAAAAGTTTATGCAAAGTACATGAAAAACTAGATCATCCTATCTCACTTGTCGACAGATTTAAGTGCCTTTTTTTTGTGCATTTAAAAACAGTAAAAAAAATCACCATGGCACCTGTGAAACATCAACTTACATGATTTTGTTGGCTCTAATTAAGTGTCATCAGCGTGGAAAACTCCAAATGGATATCAACAAGGTCATAGTAATTATGTAGGCTATGCTCAAACACATGCACATGCACACATACACACCAATCAACAGGGAGGAGCCCCAGGCTAATCAGCAGGATGAGGAAGAGGAGAATGGGGGAGGATGGGAGAAGAAAAGAGAGGAACATAGAGTGGAGGGTGAGAGGGAGGGGCAGGGGTGAGGGATGAAGTCACGAACAAGGAGAAGCAGAGCATAGAGCATGAATGCCTGCAGGACTTTGCTTGGCTAGAAAGGAAGAAAAGAGTTTACATCCATACTGGGAAAGAGACAGAAAAATTAAGGTGCAGCGTCCACAACGTCTTGTGTGGGTTTTTTGTGAGGAGATAACACGATAAACATTTTAAAGATAAGTGTCTTCTGTCAGTACAACCAAACATTATATTTTTAAAAAAGGTACAGTAATTACGATAATATTTCAAATGCAACAGGGGATGTGTGCATTACTTATTTTATTAATTTTTCCATTAAGCAGATTTTTTTAAACTTTCAGATACAACCTCCATTTTCAAAAACCATATCAGTTTTGCATCAGATGTTGCCGTGAAGATGCTGTATTGTCACGTCTCACTGTGGCAGTTAGTATCTAAGGGCTCTGTGCCTGATTGAATGTCCTCTCCACACTGGTACTAAAACAGTGCGTCAGCCCCTGGACATAGCTCTATGGTGATGGATTACGCACCTGCAGCTACTGGTACTGCTGAGACTCCACCTCAACCCACAGAACACACAGGGAATATTAGCTACCCTCTTAATCCTGACACAGAGACCAGTGGACTGAAACACCTCATCTATGTGAAACACTGCTATAGGAAAAGTATGATATATATAGTACAAATACACCGAACTGATCTTATTTTTCAAGGTTATTTTAAACAAAGAGTAATATAGACTTCTCTTTTGTCCAAGCTGCATGGTATAAACTAATTTCAACAATGTTTTTATGATTTAGTTAGGAAGCGCACCATGCTGAGTTTGTGGATGTTGTACAGTATTGTGCAAAACTGTTGGGCCACCCCTTATTTCTTAAATTTTTGTTTCCAAGGAGCCAGACTTACTTTAGTTTTTTTTAAGTGGTATTCTAATTCTTCAGACTTTCTGAAAGTGTTTCAAATTCTTTGGATATTGGCTGCTTTTTCACTAATTTTCAGTCCAGTGGCACTGCCATGGTGTGCACTGTATCCTAAAAAATGGAAGTAACTGGACAAGTGGAGACAAAAGAAGTGGCAGGCCTAAAAAACTATGTACAGCAGATGAAAGGTGTCTGAAATGCAAATCCTTAAGAAATGCAGAAAAAAAATCAAGCAAAGATTTGGCACAGGACCTGACAGATGCATGTGGCCCTTCAGCTGATCCATCTACTGTTTGCTGAAGCCCCATGCCTCAGTTGGAAGGGTGGCTGTCAAGAAGCCATTCTCAAGAAAGGGAAACAGAACAACAAGGCTGAGGTATCCCAAATTACACACTGGATGGACAATCAGTGGCAACAGGTCTCATGAAGTGATGAATGGGTCACCACATTGTTGAAGCAAAGTGGGATCATGTTGACATAGAACAGAACAAAAGGCAGCCAACATCCAAAGAAGAGCATTGGAATGTCCTTTAAGAAACCTGGGGAACTATCTCTCAAGACTACTGAAATAAATTACAACAAAGTTTGCCTAAGAGAGTTCTGTACAGAAGATTAAAAGTGGTCATACCAAATATCAGCTTTCAAGCTTGTTAGAATTGTTTTTGCTTTATGAACTATATTTCCATTTGATATTTGTATGTCTCAGTGAATTGTAACACCTATTTCCCATTTTCCCAGCAAAATATAAAGAAATGAGGGGTGACCTAAGCACAGTATTGTATATTAGAGGAAATTATTTAAATTAAATTACCACTTAAATTTCCACTATTAAATTAACACTATTTGAATTACCACTTGTTTTCTATTTGTTTTTTTACCCCACAATGCAACTTTCAACTGCACAAAAAGTCTGTGATCAAGGGAAGTTAAAATAAAAAAAAAACCTTGTAAAACACTATTTGAAATCATAAAGACTAATTAAACCAAATCAATTTAATTAATAATGAAAGGAGTGCATTAGTATGGATGCTCACTTGCAAATACACAAACACGAACATAGTCCTTACCTAACCATCCTGAGCTGGAGTTGGGCACACACATGTCTGTTTCCGCACTGGGCAGCACAAAGCCCACCACAAACACCTCTACCCCATCTGACATGAGTGCCAGCCCAAGTACCAGGAACAGCTGCCACTGGAACCTGCCATGGCCACACTCCTGGATGATCAGCTCATATTGCTGGGCCAGCTCCTCCTCATCAGCCTGCCTCTCCTGCTCCAGCTCGCTACGGTCTCTTGTGGCATCTGACATCGGCTGTCCCAGTGCCACTTGGCCTTCCTTATGCTTCTTGTCTCCTGCTGAAGGGATCCCCTGGTACTCGCCCTCGTAAATCTCATCCTCATCATCGTGGCCCTCTGTGGCATCGCTGGAGCCCTCCTCATTGTCACGGTAGCTCTCACCATCCTGCCTTGGTGGGTTCCGGTAGAAATCCTCATCTTCATCTTCCTCATCCTGGAATCGACTGTAGTTGCGGTGAGAAGAATACTCATCTGTAGCACGGTCTACCACCTTGTTGACTTTCTTTGCTGCATGCTTTTTGGCCTCTTTGACCATGTCCTTGGCCCCTTTAACTAGGGAAGTCCTGTTATTGTAAGTATCCTCCATTCTGGCTCCACCAGTAGGTCTTCGCAGGGGTGTAGAGGGTGGTAAGAAGTAGAAGAAAGAGGGAAAAGGGGGGGAAAAGGTGAATGTAAAAGGGCGTTGAAAGAATGGTGAGATCAGTGGGTTTTAGAATGCAGCAAGGAAGGAAACTCTTGAGTCTGCAGTCACCACAGGAGATAGCCCAGAGTGGCTGTGGTAATCATGGGCCAGGCTGAAAGACAAGGGAGAAGTATAAGCAACAGATGGATAAAAAAAGAGCGTTGATGAAGAAAAAAGGTCAGAAACATCAGAAAGAAAAAAAAAGCAGACAGGAGATTTTCATGTCTCCCCACTATCAATAACTGACCTAGACTAACAGTTGATGCCCCACTGACAGCCCATCCTCCTTTTAAACACTCACACATTATTCTCCCAGGCCTTTTAATTATTTGACTTTTCTGCATTGCTCCCAATTTTAATTCAGAATGAACATTTATTTTCCAAAGGCACACCATTTGTTCTATATTGCATGAGTTGCCCTCAGTTTTGTAAGAGATGATTATTTTAAACAGAGATGCTGAATTTGCTGGCTCATGATCAGCTCTGAGAAACAGAAGCTAATAAACAAGGCTCTGCCCAAAATCAATTTGTCCCCAATAAAGACCTGGTTCATTAAAATGGGAGTGACGATCCAACTGGAACGGCACTGTCATTTTTAATCCATGTAAAGCCAGGAGGACACAAGGAAGGGTAGACACAGTATAGAAAGACCTGCACACAGGAGCTATTCTCAAATGCTGATAATTTTACATAGCCAAGTGTCTTTAACACAATAATTTGCTCATATATACCTGAAATAGACACACATAAGTAGATACCTAGAAAGATCATTTCACACTCCTACTCATGCCATGCACATGAGGGTGAATACAAAGAATGGACAGGGAAGCCTTCTCCCGTCTAATAATGGGAGGGAGATCCCAGCTTAAAAGTGAAAATTATGTAACATGATTTTATGTGAGTGCTTGACAGGCTCTCGACTATATATATATATACACACATACATATATTTATTACATATTTTTGAGCAGGGTGGGGATGGTCAGAGCTGTCCAGTGTGTGTTTCCCATGTGTCTACGAGCTGCTCACCACAGCCTCTAATGAACAATGAAGCCTTGTCAGGAGGACACAAATCAAAGGGCCAGCTCCAGCTTCTATAATGCAATTTTACTGGGCAAAATGACACTGCTGATTCAAGGTGACTCTATACTAATCCCTTTTGGCTCACACGATGACTTCTGTGGTTACAATGTGCTCCTTTACTGATAATTTTTAATGTCTCCACTGAAACTGGTGGTCACTCAGATACAGTAAGGAGGCACATAATGACAGTTTTTGGGGTTTGTTTGTTTTGTTTTTTGTTTTTTGTTGGGTTTTTTTGTTCCTTTTTTCGGCAATGTGTTTCATTCCTTGCAAAAAAACTTTAAGGGTGAAGTTATGATTAGTGCCCTGATTTTCTTATATAGTTTAAACCAGCACAACCAACCAACACAAAAGTAGAAGTTTCATATGTGGAACTCAACTACGTCAGTAAATAACATTAACTGTGAATTCATCAGAAGACTAACACCCCAAAAGGAGTCAGAGTTCACTGGTGTCACTGAGCTGATACCTTTTATTTTTTCAGGATTGAGTCATGCCAGCCATCACAGACATTCTTACTTAAAACAGGCATGTACACGCCAGCAAAAGAGGCTGCATAGTGGCGGAGGCTGCCTGTCAGAGAGTCAATGGAGTGTATGGTGAGACACGCTGTCAGTGGTGATGAGGCTCAGAAGACACCCAAGCACACAGGCGACTGACCTCACCTGACCGCAGCTGAAGAGACCCCGACAGCACAGACAGCACGAGCAATGAGAGCAATCACATTCAAACCAGGGAACCACCAACGCTGCCAAACAAACCGATTCTAATTTTTTTTTAATCCAGTCTTTTTCTATTTAATTTTTTTCTAGTTCTTTCAGGTTCGCTCTTTGGCAACTATTGTTTCCACTGATATTTTTTGTCATGTTGATTTCTTCATAAAACTGACCACCTAAACAACCTTTTACTAAATTATTTTATTTATCAAAGCTTCAGTTTCAGTTACTGAAAATTCACCACTGATATATTTCTTCAAGTTCTTGTTTTTTTAATTCTACATACCGTAACTACTTCACCTCACTACCTAAACATTTTTCTGTACATCAATGTTTATATTATATGATTGAATCAAGGTACAGGTAAACCAGCCACAGGGGCCCACAAGCCAGTGTAGTCCTAGTGCCGGTCCCAAGCTCGGGTAAATGGTGAGGGTTGCGTCAGGAAGGGCATCCGGCGTAAAAACTGTGCCAAATCAAATATGCGGATTCATAACACGACTTCCATACCGGATCGGTCGCGGCCCGGGTTAACAACGACCGCCTCCGGTGCCGTTAGCCAACAGGGTGCCGGTGGAAACTATGCTACTGTTGGCCGAAGACCAAGGAGGGGGAGAGGGGGAAAGCGTGTTAGGA
>VUQH01059902.1:0-14728 GCA_015106775.1 Etroplus canarensis | reverse complement strand
AAAAGTACTATTTAGTGCTAATCAAAACAGCACAAAAGTGTCCTGGAAAGGCTGAATGGAGAGGCGAAATGACTCAACATACACAACAGTAAATAGAAAAATGGATTGAAAAGAGGACGGAAATATCCTTTATAAAAAATCTGTTTTCCTAACTCAATTTTTAATCCATTCACTTTTCAAAAACGATTTTGAAATTTGTTTTTAAATTCTTAATTCTGAATTTTTAAAGAGGTTTTTACTGAGTGTTTAAATTTTCTGTTTGTTCCAGTACAACTTTTAATAGACTGATAGTTCATTAAGAACATTTCTTCTTAATTATTTTTTTAGCGAATTAAAAAAAATGAATCCCTTCATAACTTATTCTATTTATTTAGATATTAATAGTGTAATTTGTAAATGATTTTACTAATGCATACAGTCATGTGAAGACTCTGACTTTAATGTTCTCTCCCATCATTGTGGAGGAATCCTGGCCCACTTTATCGAGGTTAATCAGTTAATCAAGTGCATTTGATTAGCAGTGCCTGGCTGCTACTTATCTTCTTAATTCCTGTGATAGCAGTAAGAGTGTACTTAGTTTTTCACATGACTGCATATAGTCCCGTGGAAACTTTTCTTTTCACATGACAGTATTTTTATTGTATGATTACTGCAGTTATTAATTGCAGTTCTTTAAATGCTTGATTTCTAGTGAAGAAGAAGAAGATTCATGGATGTAGTGAAGGAGGACATGCAGAGGGTTTGTGTGAAAGGAAGAGGATGCAAGGGATAGGATGAGATGGAGGCACATGATCCGCTGTGGCGACCCCTAACGGGAGCAGCCGAAAGAAGAAGAGGAAGAGGTAATGCTGTTTGGTGAATGTGCTTCAGTGCAGAGAAAATAGTTCCTATATGAATCTGTTTGAGGAGATGTGACTAACCGAGTCATGATTTCTGGAAAGAGACACAGCTGCTGAGTTTTTCAGTATATTTAATCTCAACTAAGTCATCCTGCCAAGATGCTAAGAACTGAAAACCACAAAAAATCTAACTCAAGAGGCAATGGCAACGCAAGGCATTGTTTCCTCTTACCATGGAGTCCTCCACATATTGAAATGGTGCTAATACACACACATAGTTTGTGTATTTTCTTTCTGAAGGCAGTATCTGAGGATCTGTTTGAGATTAAGCGAACAATTACATGTTTATCCTTACCACCAAACAGCTGTAGACCCCCACCCACTTTATAGAGCTTGTGGTTGGTCAGTGGGCCAGCACAGATGACAATAAATCCACCGATGATGATGCCTGCCAGGCCCGAAACAAAGAAGATGGTCCAGATGATCCTGAAAACTGAGGAGGAAAAAAAACACAGCTCATCAGTCATTATTCTTCTTCAAAGCATAAATGTCCCATTTGTACAACAAAATAATACCAACCAGTGGTCGAACTGCTTTCATAAGACCCTTCAGGATAACTCTGTGATTCCTCCCACAATTGCACTGGCTTGTTAGTAGGAAATGGGAAGAGGAAAGCAACCTGACAGACTTTTGAGAGAGGCTGATTTGCTGAGGAGATTAAAAAAAAACCCTGCTGTCATGATCAAGAGTTCACTGTGTTGCTTTTGCCATTTACAAACACATAATGATGGTTCTCACAGATCCAAAGGTCCCACATTGAGTAATCATGAGAATGGGCCATGAAGGAGCACCTCCAGAAGAGTCCCTCGTGGAAGATCTTCACACCAGCCTGACTCTGACAGATCAGAAAACAGTTTGTGATTAGAGCACTGGGAATTAATCCTGTTTTCTACCCGTGTTTGGAATAAACCTCGTTGAACACCTCAGTGCAATTCAATCCAGTCATTCAGCTCCTGTGAATGAGGAATGGCATCTAAATGTAGTGGCTGCTTTTTGGCAAGGGGCTGTTTAAGCTATGGATTCCAGCCTATAAGAGGCAGGTTTATCATGTGTCTGCGTAACCAGAGCCTGCTGCAGAACAAGACAAGTTGGCCATCAGCTGCATGTAAACAGACACATATGACCCAGTTTGCAGTCTTTCTTTGGGCAGGACCCTTCTGGCTGTTCCAGAGTTGAGTAAAAGTAAATGTTCTCACCACTGTGGTCCTATCATGTAAAGCTTTTATGTGATGTAACTGTATGTCACACCTTTTAATTGCCCTGTTTATCTTTTTTGTCATCTCGTTTTTATCCCATTATTGCTACTTGTGCATCATTTTATGTTATTTTGTATTTTGCATTAACTAAAAATATCAAGAGACTGTGAACTGACAGCCTCTGACTTCATATCCAAAAAAAAATCTTTGTGTTGTTGTGAAGTGACATCAACTGAAGTTAAACCAAGGCCAGGCAAACTTAACCTTCATTTAACCCGCAAAGTCATGAAGAACATGTTCAAAAGAAACACATAAATTTGAAGTATTGGTTAAATAAGGCCCCCTGGTGGTGACAGTTTTTTTTGTTAAGTTCTGCTGATGGTAATTCTATTAAAAAAAAACTTTAATGTTATTTTAAAGGTTGCCTTTTTGAATTTTCCTTTGGATTTTTGCCTGTCAAGGCACTTTCTATGCTCTGTTTTTAAAGTTTACTAGTACTATCGCTGTTATTGTTCTTACACTGCGTTAATAAAGTAGTGTCCCCGGTAGTGTAGTGGTTTGCGCATTCGTCTTACAAGCGAAAGGTCCCTGGTGGGGACACAAGCCCCCCCCTTACTATGGAGGGTTGTATCAGGAAGGGCATCTGGCGTAAAACCTCTGCCAAAACACCAATGCGGATTAATCCACTGAGGTGACCCCTTGGGGAGAATACAAGGGAGCAGCCAAAAGATACATACTGCATTAATAAAATAGGTGGCACTCGAGGGATTTTACTAAACTTTCCTGCATGTTAACAAATATTTTTATGATGGAATCAAACTAAATCTTTATATAGCATTTATATATTGCTTTTTACATATTTTCAAACCGCTTCGTCATAGCACACAATCAAATTAAACTGGCACAAAATTATAAGAAGTGACAAGAGTTTAAAGTGGTGCAAAAAACCGCAAGAATTTAAAAAAAAAATGCATAATGCATGAAAGATTTGTCTAAACAGATGTACTTAGCTAAAAGCAGACACAGAAATGGGGAAATCTTAGGGATACGGGCAGAGTGTTCCACAAATAACTGGACAGCTAGCATGGAAGCATTGGAAATAGGGTGGTATGAGGAGAGTAGGGCAAAAGCCAGTTGGGTGAGAGTGCAAGTAGGCACAGTGAACTCTGTGAGCTCTCGCTCTGGAAAGTCTCTGTGGCTGAGAGACTGTTCTTCCACACCAGACTCATCCAGCCATGCCGTTATGGACCTCGCTTTGTACACTGGGGCTGCAACAGAAAAAGGCCTTCCCCAAGCTGTTCCCACAAAGTTGGAAACGGAGAACCTAAGGCATTAAGATTTCTCTTCACTGGAAATAAGGGACTCAGATGAACCTCAGAAAAACAACCCCATAGCATTATCCCTCCCCCACCAAACACCAAACAGCTCGTGCAGTGCAGTCAGGCAGGTAAAGTTCTCCTGGCATTCATCAAACCCAGACTGAGCCATCAGATGCCAGAAACAGAGAGATGATTCACCTGAGCTGTATTTTGCACCTCTTCATCCCATGCTTGGCATTGCGCCTGGTGATGTAAGGCCGGCATACAGCTGCTGGAAACCCATGCCATTAAGCTCCTGGCACACAGTTGTTGGCCTGATATTAATGCCAGAGGAGGTTTGGAACTATGCAGTTACTGAGTCAGCAGAGCGTTGGTGACTTTTATGCACTATGCGTCTCAGCATTTGGCGACCCTGTTCTGTAACTTTACCCCGACTCTTTGTGGCTGAGTTGCTGTGGTTCCTAAACGCTTCCACTTCGCAATGATACCACTTGCAGTTCATGGTGGAAGATCTCAGAGGGAAGAAATTTCATGAATTGACTTTTTGCAACTGCGGCATCCTGTTACAGCACCACACTGGAACTGAGTGAGCTCTCTAGAACACATCCGTTCTTTTACAAATCAAGGAAAGGCAGACTGCATGGCTCAGTGCTTGATTTTATACAGCTGTGGCAATGGGACTGAAAGACAATGAGTTCAGGTGTTTCAAAGTGGTGTGTTGCAGTAAGTTTGTCCATATAGTATCTGTATTCTAAAGCCCCTTCTCTTTCCCAGGGTGTAAAATAAAGCTTTTTTCCAATGTGAAGGGGTGTATAATGCCACAAACCATCTGTTCTTAAAGCTAATCAGTAGTTTAAAGCAAAAGTATAATGGTTTGTGGTGGCACATTTGACCAATTTGCTTATCTGAAGTGTGTTTTAGGCGGGAATACTCCCAACGCTCCATCAGTGAGTGGCATCACTGTCTGCTTATTCATTTCGCTTTGTATCAATAAACAGCAGGTAGCCCACACCACTTCAGTTAACCCATGTTGCACTGACAATGTTACTTTTTAAATACAAACCAGAGTTTTATACTGCTTATAGAACAATCCAAGCCCTTTACATTCAACACAATGCTACATAAAGCTGAAACGTGCATTCATGGCATTTTAGGATTGACAGGGCATCATGCAAATCAGCTCCTCTCTCCTGAAGCGCACTGTTTAAAATACCTTCACATTGCCCGTCCCCTCTCCTCTGTGGATCTCTCCAGGCTCGTCGCAGGACTCGGCAGCCAGCAGCCAGTACTCGGTCCCACACGACAGAACCATGAAGAGAAACCCTGTTGCTCCAAAGAACAGAGCAAAGAAGAGGAGCACCTTCGTCCTCGTGGTAGGAGACATGTCTCAATCTCTCCAGACTGCTTTGTGCTTCCCGTTCTTATTTACCTAAGCTGTCATTTTAAAAAGTCTGACAAGACTGAACACGAGTCTCCGGACAGGACTTCCCTTCTCCTGCTGGCCAATCAGGTGCACAAGGGGGCTGAATTAAAATTAATGTGTAGCATGTGGCTGAAGGGGTACGGTTACAGAGGCGGGGGTTCAAACGTGCAGAAATAGACGGAACATTTAAAAATAGAAGCAAAGTAAACAAAATGAAGAAAATAATACAGCTTGAAGAAGACAAATCACACTTGTACAAATATCTCCTTGGCATTTATTGGAATGCCAGCATTGAAATCCAGATTTGGTACAGTACAAGGCTATCCAGTATAACTGAGATCTAGGCAACAGTGACGGTCCAACAACAGTCATTCAACCTGCATGTTCATATATTAATACAACTTTTTTTTTCCTTTCTTTCTGGACAGGTTGTTCAAGAGATGATTAATTAATGGAAAAAAGGAGAAAACAAGACTCAGTGGAGCCTGGAAGAAACACATGAGCCCACAATTTCATGCTCAAATAAATATTTCTTCTAGGTACTGAGGGGACCTTAGAAAAGAGAAAAGAAAATCAGGAATGGTCAGTTTTTCTAGTGATTGTGTTTTTTTTTTTTTTAAATAAATGTTTGCACCCTTTTGATGATCATAAAGCTGTTGTGAAAAATGATCTACGCTGCTGCTGCAAAGTTTGGGGTCACTTAGAAAAGCTCATTTGTTTTAATCGTGCAAAAGAAAAAATCTCTGCATGATCCATCACAAATTGTTGATTTCTCGTAGCTAAAATTTACAGATGTTCCCTAAATGCCTCATAGGCAGTAGTTGTCAAAGTAGGAAACTTAAACCCTCATGACTTCAAGCTCAACACGGCACTTATTTAGGTCCACTAAAAGATGCTCTCCTTAGGGCAGCAGCGATTTACTAAGCAACTTCAATAATTCAATCACAAAATGCTGAACTGTGGACTCACACGGTTGCACGTTAAGCTGGTAAAATGACGTGGACACCCATCAATCAGAAAAAAGAATGGGCGCTACCACATCATGTCACCGCTCATTAGAAAGGTCTCTCTAAAGGCTGGAAGTTTATTTTTTGCAGTCACTCACATCACAAGCAGGGAGCACAAAACGTCCTGGAAAAGGAACAAGCATAACAGGGCTAGATTTTGTCTTTGGATTGGCTCCCTTAGTAGGAACATTACTTTGTTGTCGCTGCTTGTTACAGTGGAGTGGCTGCTCAAATAAACTTCAAACCACCTGCCAGCCCACAGCAAGAGCTTTCAAACAAGTGGTGATACAATGAGGTAGTACCAGTTCTTTTTACTGACCGATCGGCCTGTGTCTGTTGAGCATTTTTACCCGCTTGAGGCAGAGGCACATAACGCAACAGTGCAAAGTGACTCCACGGTTCAGCATTTCGTAGTGAAATTATTCCAAGTCATTAGCCGATTTATTGCAGCCCTAGTTTTTATACAACAGTATATACTACTCCCTTCTCAAACTAGCACAATCTGGCTCTTTCAGGTACCATTTACTGATGCTGCAATGCGAGGATAAGCGAGACATCTGTATCTCAAACAAATGATGAACTTGTTCTTGCTCAGTTGTGCACCTGGGCTTCCCACTTATTCTCTTCTTAACAGAGCAGCTGCTTTGTGAACAGAGCAGTACACACCATTGTGTGAAATATGTAGGCGTTTTTAGCAGTTTTCTGCAGTGGAATAGCCACCATGCCTTAGAACAAGAGCACTCCAAAGTCCTGTTTTTGGTCACTTAAGACTAAAATTGATCCCATAGCAGCTTCTGCTCCAGACACTCAGACAGTCAAATGTATTCCTTCTTAAATCAGTAGGAAAGTTTTCCGTTGACATGATTGGAGAAGAGTTTTTCAAATGATCAAGCAGCTTTTTGTGAGAAACCTGCATTAGGTAACAATGTGAAGGAGTGACAGTTGCTAAAATTAGACCCATGTATGCTTCAAGATAAACTGTACTAAAATAAAACAAATGTGCATTTCTTCCAAAAACATTTCAATGTGACTCCAAGCTTTCCAGTGGCAGTGCAGCAAAGCATATCTTGAAACAACCCCTACGTTTTCCTTTTTTAGAGCATAGAACACATAGCAAGAACCCAACCCATATACAGAGAGAAGTGCATTTATACAGGACTTATGTTGATTCATTACATATTACAACCCTGTGAGGATAGAATAAGTACATATACGAGGCACGCAGAAATTAAAGATTCATCACCTATCATTGTTATTATTATTAGCCTACTTGTAGTAAACATTTTATCTGAGGATCCTTTGGGCTGAGTCACCTCTTTCCTCTAATTTGTCAGGACGCCGCCACTCTTTTGGCAGTTAGTTTGGTCCGCTGTAGCTCTATCCGAATAATCTGTAGCAGCATCCGTGCAAAGGCTTGTGGGAATTCCACAGCATGTGAGGTGTTTCATCCTCCGTGTTTTGTTTTGTTTCCCTCCTTGGCCTCCACTGAATGCACTCTCTCCGGTGTTTAAGACATGACTCCAAACACGGGGTTATGGCGGCAGATGCTTGGCCCAATCTCCTCGTAGTCTTTCTTAGTGTGGCACACTTGGTAGAACTCAGGCTGCAGAACCAGAAATGATGCAGACATCATGCAAATGCAATTTTATTTCGAGCAAAGACATTCAGGACTTAAATGATGTAAAAGGATTGTTGTTCTTTTATGTAATATGTAGCCTTGTACGAGCGTTATCAAGTACACTTAGAGGGTATATATTAAACAGTTGAACAGAAATTTTTTGTTACATAGTATTAATTATTGTTGGAAAAGCTTAAAGTACTCACAGTAGATGCCAGCATTGATCCTCCGAACCAGACAGCGTACCTCTGCATGTGATGAGTGATGACTTGAACATCAATGGGCTTGGGCTGCAAATAAAGATGATTTGTGCTCAGTAGTTCGAATAAAAGACCATAAACTACTACTTATTTGGAAGAAAACTTTTTCAGTGAAGCAAGCGCCTGTGACAACATGTAAGGGTCATCCTCCCTGTTGCCTTACCTTCAACTTCCCACCGCTCAATTCTTCGCTCATTTTCAGCCGTGCGTCCACAGTTCTCTTCAGGTCCCTCTGCAGGCGTCTGCCGAAGTCTCTGAACATGGTGGAACCTCCAGAGAGCACTATGTTCTGTAACACAACATGCATGGACGACTGTTACACACTGTATGTCATGTTATGCAGCAGAGGCAGAGAGGCAGATGTGTGTACCTTGTAGAGAGGACGCCTGACATCGATGGGGCAGTTCTGGATGACCTCGTCCACCACCTCTGAGATGGGCTGGGTGAAGTCCGGGTTGGCAAACTGAATGAAAACAAATGGCAATGTTAGTAAAACACACACGAACTAGAAATGCGAGTGTTAGTGAGGAAAGTGTCCCAGCATCTGCTGTACCTCGGGGTGGAAAAAGATCTCAGGCCCGAGGAACCGCTCGTATCCAACATCGATGGTGAACTCCTTCTTGGTGATGGCGTTGACGCCCGTGTACTGTCTGATCCACTTTGAGCCGTCAGTGTCATATTTGTTAAACTCCTTGACAAGGTCAGGGCAGACATAGCTGAACCGCTCCTAAAAACAAAACAGTACATAAATTAATTTTACAGAACGCTACAAGAAACCTGAATGAAAAGCAACTAAAACAAACTGTTTGATGGTGAATATCTTCCTGCATTAAACCTCTGAAGTTCATTTCTTTACAGCTTCTGCTCCTACACTGCCCTCTAGTGGCCAATACATGAACAAAGGGAACACACCCATTGTCATTAGCTGAAAGTATCACTTACTTTTCTGCCATGTTTTTGAAGACTGCATCGTGAGTCAGTTTCTATTTCTAAAACAAAAAAATATGTAATGACGACAACAGAGTCACTGATGCTTAACACTGAAGAGGAAAAGTTAAAATGACTAAACTGCTTGGATTTATACTGTATTTACATGCATGCTGTTTGTGCCAACACAAAATGTGCTGTTATAGCCTACTGTGTATTTCACCACACTAATACACCAGCTACAGAGATGAAGCAACCCCCCAGTTTCTCTGCCAAGGGTGACACATAATCCTCCTGGTTTGTCTGTGTTTACGGTTGTGCACTGAGTCGCTGCACCTTTACAGGATCAGTACAGCCCATCGATGCCTCTTTAAGAAAAGCAACATGAGCTTTAAAGGAGGAGTGAGGGAAACAGAACAGTTACACCCCTAATTTTATTAATAGCAGTAATTACTTAGAAACCCCACATCAGGTTGGGCTTTTGCACCGAGTTCTTGAGCTCCTCGTCCTTTCTGTCACTAAATCTACAACACATGGATAGAGGGGTCAGTTTTAAGTGGACTATCACTTTAAGAGGTTTGTTTTTTTAAATAACATTATGGTGAGTCAGGTTTGGCAAAATCATAGGTTTCTCCTGTTTTGTCACTTTACTGGGATACTAACTGGGTTGGGTTGGTAACAGACTGCACACATAAGACAGATGCATGTGGACTTCTGTTTTGAAGTGCTGAGTTGGCCGTTGTGAGCATGAGGCAGATCTGACTGAGAGACACATGACTCTCATGTGGTAGCCATTCCCTAAAGCATACCTGCTTTACCTTACAGGGAACATTAACAAAATGTACAAATAGACACAATGTTGTATTCAATAAGACTTGAAACAGGTGACAGATTATAAGCTCATCAGGAAAATCTTTACTAAAGTTACCTACACATAGCATCTACAGGAGCTTTTATGACATCCCGTTCTAAACCCATAGGCATGAATATGGCGTTGTCAACTCTTTACAGTTATAATACCTTCAACTCTTTAAAGAAGGCTTTCTACAATATTCTGGAGTTATCTGTGTGCCCATTCATCTAAAAGAGCATTTGTGAGGTAACACACTTATGTTGGACAAGAGGGCTTGACTCACAAGCTCTGTTTTAGTTCATCCCGAAAGCATTGGGTGGGGTTGAGATCAGGGATCTGTGTGTGCCAGTCGCATTCTTCAACACCAAACTCATCCAGCCATGCCTTAAGAGACCTCGCTCTGTACACTGGGGGACAGTCGTGCTAGATCAGAAAAAGAACTTTCCCCAAACTGTTCCCACAATCCTGGAAGCACAGAATGTCTTGGTAAGTTAAAACATTAAGGTTTCCTTTCACTGGAACAAAGGGGCCCAAGCCAACCCCAGAAAAATCACCCCACAGCATTTTCCTTCCTCTACCAAACTTTATAGGTGATAAACTGCAGTCAGTCAGGTAACCGTCTCCTGCCATTTGTCAAACCCAGACTTATCTATAAGGCTGCCAGAAAAAGAAGCACAATTTACCACTCCACAGAACACACTTTGATCACTCCAGTCATGTGGAGGCATACTTTTCAGCACTCTAAGGCTTGCATGTAGCTGCTTGGCCATGGAAACCCATGCCATGAAGGTCCTAGCCCACAGTTTCTGTGCTGATGTTAAGGACAGAACATCAGCAAAGCACTGGCAACTTTTACAGACCAAGTACTTGGTGACTTTGCTCTGTAACTTTATGTGGCTGAGTTGTTGTGGTTCCTAAATGCTTCCACCTTGCTGTGATACCACTTACAGCTGATCATGAAATATCTAAGAAGGAAGACATTTCACCAACTGACTTATTACAAAGGTGACATTCTACTACAGTACCACATTGGAATTCAGTGAGCTCTTTAGAACACCCCATTCTTTCACAAATGTTTGTAAAGTCTTGATTTCATATACCTGTGGCAATACGAGTGAATGAAACACTTGAATTCAGTGACTGGGAGGTGTGGTCCAAAATGTTTGTCCATATAGCATGTCTGTGGCTGGCAAACATCAAGCATACTGACCTTGACAGCTTTAGCCGTCTCCAGAGACTGCTCAGGAGGAATCCCCACCTCTCGTTCCCTCAGCAGCTGCTGGATGAAGTAAGTGATGTCTCGACCGGCGATGGGGATGTGTTTGATGCAGCTGCCGATAACGTAGCCTTCAGCCTGGAACACAACCATCAATAAGGTTGGGTTTCGGATGAAGACAGGAGGGGAAAGGGGAAAAAAAAAAAAAAAAAATCACAAAAAGATGACACCTACCACTGGGATGACATGCGTGACTCCGTCTCCGCTGTCAATCACAGTCCCCGTCAGTGTCCGTTCTCCCACCTGTCTGGATGTCCAGGAGGCAGCCAGCGCCAGGACAGCCTGAGACAAAGAATCACATTTTTATTTAAAATTATGAAGCGTGAGACATCTGTAGAGGACTGTGAAGTGAGAACAATCTCATACACTGTGAAACCTTAAGAGAGGAAGTGAAAATCTGCATTTCCCTATAAAACAGCCTCTGAATCACATTGCATTCATAGCGAGCGAGTCAAATCTAAATATATACACAGCCTACGTATGGTTTTCACAGTGTTTTAACCAGCTGTGAGTGCTGAGAGTTTAAACTTTAAGGCAATCGTTTCCAAGGTTCAAAAAGGCTGCATGCCCACACTGCTGGTCGACACCAGAGCACAAATACTGCCTGGCTGAGATCATTTCAAGTGCTATAAACTTACCTGAACAGCAATGTAGAGACCTGGGACATTGAAGGACTCGAACATGATCTCTGCTGTGTACTCTCTGTTTTCTGGTGTGTTGAGGGGAGGCTCTGTCTGAAAAGAGAGAGAGTGGGACACTGAAGATTTCAGGTTGACTGTATACATAAAAATGTGACTTAATAAGGTCAGGCGTTTACAGGTGCAGATACACAAACACCTATTCAGGATAGTAGCAAATAGAAGCAAACTCTCCTCAGAGGAGGAGTTCAGCTCAGAAGCTGCTAATTTTTGAAGAGTAGAAGCATACAACTCCGCATATTTATGTCAGCAAGAAATCGCTGGAAGATCACAGTAATTGGGTTGAATAATTCACAACTTTTCTTCAGATCAATCTTTATTTGTAGAGCGCTTTTTGAGTAATGTGCCCCTCAGAGTGCTTAACAGAGCAATAAAAGGACAAAAGTATTTAGAGAAAAAAATATATACATACATACACATAATAACATGGTAATAAAACCAGTAAAGTAAAAAGCAAATAAGACGAAGGGTTTAACATATGTAAAAGACAACAAGCAGATTAAAACAAGTAGTTTTGGTGAGTTACATAAAAGCTCTATTAAAAAGGTAGGTTTTAAGCCTGGTCTTAAAAAGAGAAGCTGTCAGCACTTTGAATCGAGACTGGAAGCTGGTTCCACAGGACAGGAGTTAGAAAACTAAAAGCTCTGGCCCCCAATCTGGACCTAGAGACTCTAGGAACCACAACGAAGCCCGCTGTCTGGGAGCAAGAGTTCTTATTTGGACGTAAGGGAATATAAGATTTTTTATATAGAGTGGAACCATTTAGACCTTTATATGTCATACGCAGAACTTTAAATTATATTCTGTACTTAATAGGGAGTCAATGTAATGAGATGAATTGTAGCCTGTTCCTGTCCCGCCAGGAACAGGAAATTCTGAATAAAATACGCAAAACAAAACTAGAATTAAATGAAATTATCAATTAAAAAAAACACAATTTTTAGTACAAAGAATTCGCTTGCAAAATTTTGAACATGGTAACAAATCCGGTCGATTTCTAGCTAACCAGTTAAAAATAAAGAGAAAACAACTATAAGTGCTGTTAAAGACTTATCTGGGAACACAGTATATGACCCTGAAAGAATAAATAACATTTTTAGGGACTTCTATAAAACTTTATATTCACCACAGATAAACCCATCTGATAACGAAATTGATCAGTTTCTTGACAACATAACCCTTCCAAAATTACCAGACAGTCAAGCAATGGCACTGGGTTCGCCGCTGACACCAGGTGAACTCCAGGAAGCCCTGATAAGTATGCCCAATAATAAGGCTCCAGGTCCAGATGGATTTCCAGCAGAATTCTACAAAGAATTCTGGACAGTTCTGGCACCAGTATTCCATAGAATGTTGCAGGAAGTCAAAGACAATGGCAGACTACCACCAAATATGAATTCTGCTAACATTAGTCTCTTGCTAAAACCAGGCAAAGACCCTGTATTTCCTTCAAGCTATCGTCCAATATCCCTTATTAATGTTGACCTTAAAATAATCTGTAAAGCTCTCTCAAAGAGAGTAGAGAAGATAACCCCCCTCTTAATACATCCTGACCAAACCGGTTTCATAAAAGGTAGGCACTCATCAACAAATACACGTAGATTACTTGATTTAATAGACTATTCATGTAGTAAAAACATTGAAACCACAATATTGTCTCTAGATGCAGAAAAAGCGTTTGACAGAGTTAACTGGAAATTTTTATTTGCAACTCTACACAAATTCGGTTTTGGAAACTCTTTCATAAACTGGTTAAAAATATTATATAATTCCCCAACAGCTTGTGTCAGAACAAATGACCAAACATCCTCCAGATTCTGTCTCCAGAGGGGCACCAGGCAAGGATGCCCACTCTCCCCTTCACTGTTTGCAATTTTTATCGAACCACTAGCAGCAACAATTAGACAGGCTATAGTAATTAAGGGCATAAAATGCAAGAATGTAGAACACAAAATCAGTCTCTATGCAGATGATGTGTTGCTTTTTCTTCAAAACTCACAAACCACTCTTTCGGAGGTAATTACATTAATAAACTCTTTTTCAAGAGTTTCAGATTATTCAATTAACTGGTTAAAATCTACAGTTCTTCCAATTAATTACTCCTTCCATAATTCTTCTTCCACCTCACTGCAATCTGGAAATATTAAATATTTAGGTATCAATGTTTCTCCTAAGCTTGCAGATTTAACTAAACTAAACCATATCCCACTTTTAAAGAAAGTAGAAGACGATCTGGCTAGATGGAAATCGTTACCCATATCACTCATGGGAAGGGTCGCTTCAATAAAAATGATGGTCTTGCCAAAAATCAATTATTTATTTTCAATGATCCCGAGTAAACCATCACCAAACTGGTTTAGATCTTTGGATTCATCTATTTCTAAATTCCTTTGGAAAGATAAACCCCCGCGCATTAGCTTAAAAACGCTACAAAGGACCAAGGATAAAGGAGGACTAGATCTGCCTAACTTTCAACATTATTTCTTAGCCAACAGGCTACAATTCATCTCAGGATGGTTGAAACATACTCTCTTAGATGAGCCTTGGCTAGATGTAGAACAGGCACTATGCAATAATATAGAGATTTCAGACCTACCATTTATCAGCTCAAACATAAAACGATATGTATGCTTTAAAAGCATCAACATTAGCTCTTCTCTGACAGCATGGTGGGAGTTTCTAAAAATGACTAAGTCTTCATTAATTCCATGCAAACGTACACCTATCTGGAACAATCCTGACATACTACAGAACAATAATATGATTAACTTCCCCGACTGGAGTTGTAAAGGCATTAAATACTTGGAACATATATTAGAAGGAACAGACTTTATTCCGTTTGATAGAATAGTTATGCAGTATGGGATTAACAAGAAAAGATTTTTAGAATATCAACAAATTAAATCTATAATAAAAAAGAAATTTAAACCTAATCATGTTGAATTACAAACACCATCAAGTGTGGTACAGTTCCTTAATCTTAAAACCCCCAAATTACTGTCTAAAATATACAGGTCACTCTCTAAAATAGATGAATCAATATCCCTTCCTATTGCAAAATGGGAAGCGGATTTATCAGTTAGCTTAGACCAAAACTTTTGGTCTCAGATGTGCTTAAAAACCTTTAAATTGATTAGAACTCCCAGTCTACAATTAATACAATACAAAATCCTACATAGAGTGCACTATACAGGTCAACGGATGTTCAAGATGGGCTTTACGTCTTCTAGCAATTGCTCACACTGTCAAGGC
>VUQH01059899.1:0-11163 GCA_015106775.1 Etroplus canarensis | reverse complement strand
AGACGCCCCCTAGGGTGGTGGAGAATGGCCAAGCTAAGATCCTGTGGGACTTCCAGATACAGAAGGACAAAATGGTGGTGGTAGACAAGCGGAAGAAGACGGGCGTAGTGATAGATGTAGCGATACCGAATGACAGCAACATCAGGAAGAAGGAACATGAGAAGCTAGAGAAGTACCAAGGGCTCAGAGAAGAGCTCAAGAAGATGTGGAGGGTGAAGTGGTCCCAGTGGTAATCGGAGCACTAGGTGCAGTGACTCCCAAGCTAGGCGAGTGGCTCCAGCAGATCCCAGGTACAACATCCGAGATCTCTGTCCAGAAGAGCGCAGTCCTAGGAACAGCTAAGATACTGCGCAGGACCCTCAAGCTCCCAGGCCTCTAGTAGAGGACCCGAGCTTGAAGGATAGACCGCCCTCAGGGGCGAGAGGGGATTTTATATATATATAAATATATATATATATAAATATACTGTACATGAAATGGTTTGCAGAAGTGCATCAAAGCAATTTATGACAGATTCTAATATTAAAATAAAAATATATCTTTGATTTTACTAGTTATAAAATTTGAGATTTATTTGTTCCTCAGTATTTTTTCTTTTTTTTGCTCAGGAGTATCTAATAAATGGCATTATTTAAGTAGAAAACTACATTACCCTTATCTAATTAATTCTGTTGTTTTGGTAATCCATGAACCAAAATGATTTTAATGATAAAAACTTGCATTAGATGCTTAAAGTCACTATAAAAAATGAACTAAATTTAATGATCTCCAAAAAAAATTATTATTTTTTTAGTGGTGTAGTAGAAGACAAACTAAACATTTTTATGAGTGTGTGTATGTAAAGATATTTGCCAATATGTAGCATGACTTTTCTTTATAAATTTCTGTTTTTAAAAAATGCAAACATACACAGAGAAAAGAGAATGCTCAGCAACAGAATAACTCATCTTTCTGTCAGATGAAAGAAGACCTCTTTACTGAAACAAGCCAAAATATAAAATGCACATTTTTTTACAACACAAATATTTATGTGTATACAGATATCAAGTAAAAATAGTTCAGTCATTTTAATCCCACACCAGCAATAAAATTATAAATTTTGAACTGTAGAGGTGACAGGAAGTACACGCACTTTCCCACATGTGAAACAGTTTTGGTTTCCATATACAGCTCAGGGACTGACATTCACAAACTAATGGATGTCATCATGGTAGCTATAGCCATCTTGTATATGGTCAACACATTGATTCTTTTTTTCAGACATGCTATTGAGATTTGCTGGTGTGCTAAGGATTGTTTTCCTGTTGCATGACCCAGTTTCATTGAAGCTTTAGCTGGCTGACAGAGGGCTTCATATCTGACTCTAGAATACTCTTGTTTATGGAGGAGTTTATGGGTGACTCAATGAATGCAAGGTGCCCAGGTCCTGTGGTTGCAAAACAAACTCAAATCATCACCCCTTCACCCCAGTGTTTGGTAGTTCACATAAGGTGTTTGTGCTGATATGCTGTCTTTGGTTTTCACGAACCATGCACTACGCATTATGGCCAAACATCTCCATGTTGTTGTCATCTAGCCAAAGGACATTTTTCCAGAAGTCTAGTGGATTGTTCAGATGAAAAGCTGTGCTGCCATGTTATTTTTAGAGAGAAGAGACTATCTCCACACAATACTTTCAAACAAGCCATACTTATTCAGTCATTTTCTAACTGTGCTATCATGAGCTTTAACTTTTAACATGCTGACTGCGGATGTAACACTTGGGTTTTCTGCAATTTCTCTGTGAATTGCACAGTTGGTCAGACCTTGGGTTGAATTTTCTGGGATGTCCACTCCTGAGAAGATTGTGGCATTGTGTTAACACAAACCTGAATGCTCCAAACCAGCAAACTGCCAAAGCTTCTGCTTTTACAGAGGTGCTTGCACTGGCTGAAGATCATTTAACCAAGTGCAATTGATTAGCAGCACCTGGCTCTGACTTACACTCTTAATAAAAGAAGTAATGGTGTATTTAGTTTTTCATAGGACTGTACAGAGTCTCGTAAAAACTTTCTTTTCCGTATGACTGCACGTCACAGACAAATATTTTCCAAAATGTCAAACTATTTTTATAGGTTCTGCACTATATTCTTTTTATTCTAATTTTTTCAAAATAATGAAAACCAAATTTCATAATATGTAATTATGTGTGATTTATTTGTATGTAGCTAAAGTCAACTTTTCCTTTCTTCAGCTACAACTGGGAATGCCACATCCTCCTTTGAGATGGAGATGTCTCAAACTGGGTTCAGTGCACACACTTCAAATGTAAGTATAATCCAACTGTTAGATCTGACTACGAATACCATAAGTACAAAGTAATAGTCAGTGACTTAACTGTTAAATCACTGAACCAGAGTTGTCTGAGTGACAGATGGATGAATCATATTTTTAGGTAGAACAAAGTTTACACATCTTTTTGGTTTTTGTGCATACACGCACAAGGATGCATCAGTGTGGATGCAGTTATTTTAAAAACTGCTGCTTTTTTATGCTTCCCTTCCTGTGCCTGACTCAAGTTTTTCACCTCCGGTTCTCTTTCACTCTGACTGTGCCTGAGGTGACTCATTGAACCTAAGAATACAAGACACAACTAAACTAAACTGAGTTGTACCACTAAATGCTAAACATGTGACACCATGGCTTAGTGGTCATTAGTGGGAAAGAGGCACTTAATGCAGTTCATTGTGACTAATGAAACATGCTATGTCCTCAGTGACCCCTCCTTTTCCTATTAGCTAATTGTGTTTACTCCGGACAAAAAAGGGTGACATTTATATTTTCTTTCAGATATGTTTCATTCTGTAAGATTCCATTTTATTTTATTTAGTTGTTGTTTTATTTTATGTTGAATGTCTGTACTTCTAAGCTGAACTTCAGGTGTGCTTGGAGAGCAAAGTCCTCTGCCAGAGTTAATCTTCCATTTTACCAGAAATGGATCTGGATCCGTGCCATAATTTAATGGTTTCATCCTCAGCCTGAGGTTTCTGAATTTTACTGAATTTTAATTTTACCAGACAAAGACTGTACTGAAACACAGCAGAAGTACCCAGAATAACACAAAGCTGTGAAAAATGTGTTTGTGTGTTTGTTTTTTGAGTATCAAAGAACGACATTAATTTTACAAGGTGTGAATGCAGAGTACATTTTAGAGTATGAATTCAGCAAATGTCTTTTTTATCTCTGTAAACCTAAAGCAATGACTATCTGAACTCATTTTTTCTGATTTGTTTTGCTTGTTTTAAATCATGATGGATAATAACTAAGTACATTTACACAAGTACTGCATATAAGTACAATATTGTGATACTTGTACCGTACCCCTGCTTATCCCCACCACATTTGAGTGAGAAATATTATTATTATATATTATTATTACTTATTAGTTGCTTTACAGGTGCATGTGGGCTAAGCAGTTACACCATGAAGTACATACTTAGGATTACTTGTTAATATATCAAGAGTATGTATATATAAATAGGGGTAAAAAAAATCTTTATGTTGACAGCATTTTCTCACTGTGAAATGCCTTCTTTTGCTTAAGTAAAGGATCGGGGTATCTTTTCCACCATATTTTTTTATTTCAGTAAGATCACTCATTATTAAAAAAATAGATACCGTATTTCTACTTTGGCGACCTATTTTTTCTGATATCAGCCCTGTTGTCTCCCTTAGGGAGATGTGTTACTGGGAGCAGTGGGAGCATATGACTGGAATGGGACAGTGGTTATGCATACTGCTAAAGGAACAGTGGTTCCAGGGAAAAATGCGTTCTATGACCCAAAGAAAGAGGCCGGGTATGAAGGACTGGCCGGGTACCTTGGTGAGTGGGCTTTTATTGAACATACTTTCTCAATCAGCTTCTTAACATGTCAAATATAAATCTATTTTCTGGGCTGTAGAAATGTTTTATGAATAACTGACTCATATTTCTATGAAACACTTAAAATACAAACTGAGACTTAGTGAAGTGGAAGTGTCAGGGCTTTTTTTTTACTCATTTAAGTTCAAGCTAAAAAGTTGGCTTCTATCAAATCTTAACAAATTACACCCACACACTCTACAGGCTGAATCTGATTAACTTCCAGTTTCTCTTCTGCGCTGCGACTGATGTTTTTTTTTTGTTTTTTACTGATTTTTGAACCAAATTAAATACTGCTGTAAATCATTGAGCAAGCTGAATAAAATACAGAGAATACAAACCTGTTGTTTTCAGTGGTATAGATCTGACCTGAGTGTTTTTGGTATAAAATAAAGTTAAAATTGAACTTTTAAGTGAAATTTCACAGCTGCAAGATAAATATATGAGTTTGTGCTGTGTGAAGGAGAATGGTATGCCATTTTTCTAACTTCTAAAGCAGATTCTTCTCCTCTCTCTCTCTGTCATATAAATAATACACAGGGTCTTCTCTCCATGCTGCTGCCTTTTATGGCTTGTAAAGCAACCACGGTATCTTAATATCAAGTTATTTAATCAACATGTCATTAGATGAAGCACTGGTAGCTTGCATACTCTAAACTCAGCTCGTGGCACATGCTCTTACCAAATGGGCAGACTGCAGTATGTCGAGCTATTGTGTGCTTTTCTGAGTGGGTGTGTGTTCCTGCCAGTTTCCAGTTGTGTTTTACAGTTTCCTTCTCACACACAAAAGTAAACAGCTGCCAGAGGAACCATTAAAAATATCTCACAAAGAGAGTGAGAGTATATTCTTTTCCTACTGACATCATAAATTGCAAATATTTTTGTGACACATTCTTGATGATGCCTGTTCCTGTTGCATCCACTGAAATTATGTGCTTGTGCATTCTCCACAGGCTATGATGTTCAGTCAGCATCTATGCCTAATGGTACAACACTGTACATCACTGGTGCACCACGGTACAACCACACAGGCCGCGTTGTGATTTACCAACTCAGTAAAAGCAATGAAGCTGTCATCTCACAGACACTGGAAGGAGAACAGGTGAGTTTTTGGCTGTTTTGGTTAGCCTCCATGGAGGCTTGTGCTTTTTTTTTTCTCTAAAAAGCTTAAAGATGATACCTCATGACACTGTTCATATTTTAAGCTAAATGGTTACGTGCCTGAAAAAACTCAAAAATGTATAAAGTGCAAAAAACAATAACAAACAGAAAAAATAGAGTTATTATATTATTATAGTTGTTATGGTGCTGGCAGTAGTGGCTTACAATAGTGGAATTATATGTGGAATGAACTATAGAAATAGAGTAAAGTTCTGACACAGCTTCAATTACTTCTATGATGCATGCAGGAAAGGAAAAAATATCTGAAAAGATCAAAACTTCAGCAACAGATTTACGTGCATATCAGCCAATGGGGCCTCTGCAAGGATGGGTTGGGCCGATGTTCATGTGGCTCCAGGCCAGTTATTGTCCCTGGCAAAGGGAAGTGCCCAATAAACATGTGCAGCACTGTATTTGGTCCATGAGCTGTAGTGTTCAGGAGCAGTGGTTAAATTATGTTTTCAAAATGCACCTACATGAGATATCATATGCCTGCTTAAAAAGTGTTAAAATAATATAAAATTTAACAAACAAATAAATAATAAATAAACATGGCATTGGTAAAAAAAAAAGCAACAAAATATATATTATAAGGATGATGTGCAGCATATGTAATGTAAACACAAAATGGTAGTAACAGTGCATACAGTAGAGTTTGTAGTGAATACTTTTATTTTGCATACTATAATAGATAAAATTATAAATAAATGATAAATAGATAAGCACAAAAATTTTAAAAAAATTTATGAAATAAGTAACATAATATATTTAAGAATATAATTTTTTTTTTATTATGTAATCAGGACATGGTGTCGATGTTATTTATCATCAGTTTGAGGAAGATGTACCAATTTCTTTATGAGTATTCGACCATAGCTCTCATTGATCTTTGACTTAATATAGGCAATCGCTGGCAAATCCCTTGTTTAATGCAGTTTTAAGGAGTTTCCAGAGTCACTTTTTATGTATGTAATCTGCAAATACAAAGTTCAGTGGAGTAAACACTGAAAGATGATTTGGGACTCCGTGCAGATTGGTTCCTACTTTGGCAGCGTCCTGCAGACTCTTGATCTGAACGGGGATTCCTACACGGACCTCCTTTTGGTTGGTGCTCCAATGTACATGGGCTCAGAAAGAGATGAGCAAGGACAGGTCTATGTCTACAAACTGAATGAGGTACAAAATGCTTAAAATAAAATAAAATCCATCAGTGATCATCTGTCATAGTGCTGATGATTTAATTTAGTTTTTTCTTTGATCTGTTACAGGATGGCTACTTTGAACATGAGTTTACTTTAAAGCCTATCAATCAGTCATGTTGTACCACCCATTCAGCCAGCTGCACCAATAAAAATGAACCCTGTGGTGCCCGGTTTGGTACAGCCATTGCAGCAGTGCGGGATCTTAACCTTGATGGGCTTAATGACGTGGCAATCGGCGCACCTTTTGAGAATGATCACAGAGGGGCCGTCTACATCTATCATGGAGAAAAGAAGTCACTGAAAGAGAAATTCGTACAGGTGAAAACACTGAAGTGCTAATACTGAGAGATCTGTAATGGTTTATTTGTTACAGTATTTTTTATACCAGTGAATGGAGCCTTTATGGTTCTATTGGTCCTGGAGTGAGCTCTATGAGTGAAGTTTTCCAAGCTGAGGCTTGGGCAGCTTGCTCCCTTATTTGAGGTTCTATGCGAATATTGTTTACCCAGGTACACATGGCTATTCCTGCAACAATGGCAAATACATAGGAAATAGATTAACCAAAATATACTTTAATATGCTGTGCTTTGTTCTTTGGGTTTCCTCAGCGTATTCCTGCAGGTGGTGATGGTGAAAAGATTAAATTCTTTGGTCAGTCCATACATGGAGTCATGGATCTGAATGGAGATGGAATCACTGATGTTACTATAGGAGGTCTGGGAGGGGCCTCACTGTTCTGGTGAGACTTGGCCCATCCTTAGATATAAGCATTCACACCAAAAAATACACATTCCACTTCAATCATTACCAGCACCAGTGCAGCCCGGAGACATCATACATGTCTGCTTTGCATCATCTTAATCAGGTTTAGACAGCTGTACACGTCCCACTGGGTTTGTAGGCTAGGGACGATCAACCTCCTAATGATAGCTCTGTTAAAACCCCCTGCTACATACTTCACTGTTGGATACAGTCAACCCACAAAGTTCTGAAACATAAGCCTACAGCATTATTTAATGTCTCAAGCAGACCTTCTCCCACAGTTTCTACTGGCAGAAGCTCAGCTAGGCTGTGTGAAAACTCCATTTCCCAAGTGGCTTAGAGTTTAAATGGGATTTGGCAGCAGGCAGCTATTCTTCCTGGACTCCTGGCCTTGTTTTAGAAACTTAACAGTTGGATGCTGAGAACTGAAGCCAAGTGTTATGCTCAAGATTCATTAGTTCCTTCCTTTGTGAAATACATGCAGTAAAAGTACTTGTTATAATTCGACTGATATATCTATGTGTGCATAATGCATTATTGACATCAACTATTTAGCATGTTGCTGTAGCTAGTTAATGTGTAGCAAGTTTTACTGCTTCATGTACAATTTGGTAGTTAACTGCAGTAATATGTGCAGATATATTTTCTAGATCTTGGTGTGTTTAATTCATTTTACTAGGTCCAGAGATGTTGCACAGCTGCGTGCAAACATGACTTTTGACCCAGTTAAAATCAACCTGCAGCAATCTCAGAAACAGTGTGAACATGGCGGACGCATGTATGTGTGTGTGGCGACCAAGGTGTGTTTCGCCTACAGTGTCAAATCTAACAAGCAGGGCTCAAACGCTGCTGCAGGTAAACCATGCAATACCTCAAGTTAATACAGATGATCCTGTAATTTAAATCACTTCTTATAACCACTTTTTTTTATTGTTGTTGTTGTGTCTTGTAGATATCCGCTATAGTATAACTCTAGATGGACTGCGTGCCAAATCCAGAGCTTTATTTATTCTGTCAGATGATAAAAGTGATCGTAGGATTACGAAAACCTTCAACATTGCAGACAGAGAGAACAAATGCATGGAGGAAACCTTCAATATTGTGGTGAGTCTTCTGACCTTTATAATGTAGGAGCAGTTATGGTTTCTTACTTGTAAAAAGTCAGACCCAAACTTTATTTTCAGCCCGCATCCAGTAAACACCAAGTGGATTCAGCTGGATTCCTTAAACCTCTGTGCTGGTCATTTGTGAAAGTTAGATTCTAGGCTTCCTGGAAATGTTAATGGTGTTTAGGGATGTCAGCCAGAGAGGAGATGGGACTAAGCTATCATACGCCTAGGCAGAGGTGGAAGAGCTAACATAAAACAGACCCTTCCTCATCAAAGCATACTTCACTCAGCCCCCATGCTGCTCTTAGTGATAAATTATCTGTAGACACGTGGAGAGAGGAAAAGAGAATGAAAATGAGCAAAGAAATGAGTGAAGAAGAAGGTGAAGGTTAGTTCTTTGGTGAATGTGGCAAATGACATTCCTGTTCAATGAAGATTTCTTGATTACTGTTAACCTAACAGCTTCAAGCTTTGAAAGTTACCACTACTGCCTTCTATTGTAAAACTAGGCAGTGTCCTGTGGCAGTTTCTCTTTTCAGGCATTTGTGCCAGCCATGGATATCTCTGATTGGCTTACCCTTTGGTAAAAAAAAATAGGAACTAATCAGTGGAAACAGCTGTTGTTATTATGGGTGCTGAGTATGAATACCTGCTCTGTTCTTGTGGGCTAGCTTGTGCAGACACTTCACACTTATTCCAAAGCAGAGGTCTTTTAGGGTCAAGAATTTGTCCAGGACAGAATAAACACCACATCTGTATCCTCTGAATCCAAGATGGACCATGAACCCAAATCTGAGTCCATCTGACAGAAATCTTATGAAACACATGGAATAAAAACATGACGAAAAAAGTGATTAGAAGATAGTCTCTTTGGTAATGCAGTGTCTCCATACTATTTACGAAAGCTGGAAAGTGCTGCATTCAAACCTACATGTCTTCCTGCACATCGGTACAAAAGGAGTCTATTTTGTCTTGCTAAAGAATCACTGACTAAAGGATGCACTGCACAAACATAAAAATAAGTTGATAACATCCAATGAGGATGGCTAAATGATTTGTCAAGCAGTCGGGAATGATGAAGTTGCACCAGTGTGTCTGATGAAAGTTGCAGTACTTTCATGTTTTCCTCTTCATCAGGATCCTTTTAGGTTTAATCAGCATTTGGAATGGGCCCAAGAAGGAGCTATATTTATGCCTCATATTGACTTTACAGTATGCTATGCTTCAATGTGGAGCACCTCCATCAAAGTGGATCTTCATGTTTAAATCATTTAGAGGCCCCGCACACTCACACAGGTTTTCTCAGTTACTCTGGTAGATCAGACTTATTTTAAGCAGTAGCAGTTTTGGTCTGCAGAGGATAAACCTTGTAGTGACACTGACTTTTCATGTGACACCAGCAAATATTGGATTTTTGGTGGTTTTCAGTGAGACATCTGTGATTAATGACTTTTTTTCTGGTGCCACCAGAGCCACATTCTTATGATTATGTTTCCTCCATCTCAACATCTGCTGAACGGATTGGAACAAAAAAAAAAAATACTGATTTATATAGGTCCTAGAGGATGAATCTTAATGTCTGATGATTATCTGAGTTTTGCTCTACCATCAGATTGGCATTCTTGTTTTAGAGAGAAATGCTGAATGGTACAAGCACTTTATAAGGAACAGCACAGTAATGGTGTTGAGGCCCTGTTTGCTGCCAAAACACCCATAATTCTTCCAGCGAACAAGACTCTGTGTCAGAGTTCATTAAAAACAGTTTTGCTTTGTGACCTAGTGCATTATCCTGTTGGAAGTAGCCTCTAGAAGAGGGTAAATAGTGGCTGAAAGGGGTGGCTAATGTCAGGTGCAGTGCTCAGATATGTTGTGGCATTCAAACCATGACTGACTCGAAGAGACCAAAGCACACCAAGTAAACCCTATATCAGTACAATAATTGAGTAATTGAGTAAGAAAACCCTGATATTTCTTACTCAGAATTAAAACTCAGAGCTTAGAATCATTTAATTTTAATTACATAATATTAAGATGCAGAAAGCCTTCCCTCAGTCAATACATGCCGACACTGTCCAGTGTAGGAGTCTAATCAGCCAAGAAATGAACCACAGGTTTGTAAGATGTATAAGTTTTTCATGGTTATGTTGATATATGTAAGATAAGATAAGATAAGATAAGATAAGATAAGATAAGCCTTTATTAGTCATACAAGCATGAAATTTTGATTGCAGGCATTAACAACACAGGTAATAAGCTCAGCACAGGTATTATACATATAACCAAGAAATGACAAGGAAAGTATCCATCTATACATGACCACTCACAAGCAGAAGTAAATCACATTTTACATACCCACACATAAAATAAAAACACATCACAAACACTTTACATATAATAAAAGATCCATCCTACACCTAAAATATATACATAAATGAATAAATAGATAAATAAATATTACACATTATGTCACAGTAGCTTTCACATTGTAAAGAAATCTAATACTTGTTGGTCCGAAAGTCTTAGTGTATCTTGCTGTTCGGCACTGTATGGCCCTTAGCCTTTTTCCCGACCTTAGGGTGTTATATAAGCCTATAAGCACATGAGAGGGATCGGCCATGATAGCCTTTGCTCTCTGTATGACACTGTGACAGTAAAGCTCATACACCGTTTTTACATTTCTTAGTCCTAACTTTTTACTCAGAGAAACAATTCTTTCAAGTTTATTTTTTGACTGGGCACTACAATTTCCAAACCAGCCTGCGATACAAAATGTAAAAACAAACTGTATTACTGACATGTAGAAAAGTTCCATTATTTTTGTGTCCATTTTTATCCTGTGCAGTTTTCTCAAGAAGAACAGCCTTATGTTGGCCTTCTTGTAGATGTTTGCCACATTAGTTTCAAAGGTGAATTTGTCATCAGTTATAGTACCCAGATATTGGTATTCTCTCACTGTTTCTACCATCTGACCATTTATTATAAGAGGTTCGTGTTTATCGCTTCCTATCCTGTAATCTATAATCATTTC
>VUQH01059898.1:0-10048 GCA_015106775.1 Etroplus canarensis | reverse complement strand
TTATTTATCTAATTTTTTTGTTTTTTCTTAATTTATTTTTATTTTTTCTATTTTTTATGATGCAAGGGTATGCAGTCTGTGTGTGTTTGTGTGTATATGTATGTATGTGTATATGTTATGTGCTTGTGAGAAAAAGGCAATAAACATTGGCAAAAAAAAATGTATATAGCGCCAATTCACAAGAAAAGTTGCCTCGAGTCGCCTTCACACTGTAAGGTAAAGATGCTACAGTGTTTAAAGGAAAACCCCAACAATCCGAGGATCCCCTATGAGCAAGCGCTTGGCGACCGTGGGAAGGAAAAACTCCCTTTGAACAGGAAGAAACCTCCAGCAGAGCCAGGCTCAGGAAGGGGCGGCCATCTGCCTCAACCGGTTGGGGGTGAGGGGACAGAGAAGACAGAAAGGAGAGCAGAGAGAGAGACACAGGCTAGACACGTGCAAGCATGCCGCTTAGACGGAACGTTGTTTGGAACATATTTTAATATTTTGCCATACGCGAACACATATTACCACTCTAGAACACATATGGGCTTTCATTTGGTGGGCATGTTGATGACCTTGAGCTATGGGACCATATTTATGCTTCAGATTGGGAAAAATGTGCCTGCTTATAGATCTTATGGTGTCGCTTATAAATTCACAGACTTTAAAGTTATAGTTACTGTCATAAAGTCATAAGTTACTGTTGCAATGTTTAAATAGTCCAGTTATCTTGACCCATGACTTCTGGTGTTGCAGAGTACTCACACTGGAGCTGAAAAAAGTCCCAAAATAGGGTTTTAAGAACGTTGACTGTTTCTTCTTCTTGAAGCAAAGAGGCGCAACAACGAGGAGAATTTTTCCAAAAGCTAGGAGCACTATGAAAAAGTTCCTGTGGTTCAAAAGCAACCGTTGTCTCGCTTTTTTGTTTCTCCACCGGCCAGCCTGCTGAGCCGCTCATTAAAACGATCGACCTCAGTGAAAGTTTTGGAATAAAAATAAACAGGTTTCCTGTCTGGGCCTGGGTACGAAACTGCAAGCCTGAGACTGATTGATTTCCCACAGTTGCTGTTGCCCCTCTGCCCTACATGCAGTCGGTTGAGAGCAGTGAAACCAGTTTAGGATCGAGTGCAGGCGCCTCTGGCTCGTATCCAGTGCTTGCCGGCTTGAGAAGGTGTTATTCTAGCAGGGGTGTAAGGAGGGCTCAGCGAGCCGGAAGCCAAGCTCAACTTCTTTTTTCCCCAAATGACGTGGGGAAATAGGATCCCGACCCTCCTTACTGTATATGTAACTGTGGAAAAGAATATTTTTTGTTCCAAACATAATTAGAAGGCGACAGACACAGAAGAAAGACCACCACTCTGACAAACTTTGGGTTCAGCTCCAAAGAGACACATTTATACCAAAAATATGCAGATTCTCATGTTTTTCGCTTTGTAGTTCGACTGAAGGGAAACTTTAGTGCCAAAACATATTAAGATAAATTAAACATGGATGTTCTTCCAATTTTGGGTAAATATTTTTTCTTGCTGTCATGGACAAACCCAACTCCGTAAAGAAACACTTTCAATGGTTTCTACAACTGCAATTCTACAAAGGTAGGGACATTGTAAAATATAAATAAAACACAATGCAATGATTTGCAAATCTCATAAACCAATCATTTATTTATCAAACTGATTAAACTGAGACATTTAACTATTTCGTGAAAAATACTAGCTCATCTCGACTTTGACGGCAGCAACAGCGAACCACGTTTACCGCTGTGTACCGTCCTCTCTTCTTTAAAACAGTTGTAAACGTTTGGCTTTTTGGGGTGACCCACGTACTTGTTATGTTATAAATAAAACTCTTAGGTCACACAGGAACAAACAAGACGATCTCCATTATAAGAAGTAACTCCTTTCAGTGAGAATGGTCGTGAGATGTGTTTGAATGCTTTTTAATCACAAAGTAAGCACATCTTTGGCTTTCTTCTCAAGCTTCCGTGGTCAACAATTAGCATTCAAGCTCTCTGATATACACGTCCACATACTTCTCTCTGCTCTCCTTTCTGTCTTCTCTGTCCCCTCACCCCCAACCGGTCGAGACAGGTGGCTGCCCCTCCCTGAGCCTGGCTCTGCTGGAGGTTTCTTCCTGTTAAAAGGGAGTTTTTCCTTCCCACAGTCGCCGAATGCTTGCTCATAGGGGATCCTCGGATTGCTGGGGTTCTCTCTTTAACACTGTTTTATCTTTACCCTACAGTGTGAAGCGCCTCGAGGCAACTTTTGTTGTGAATTGGCGCTATATAAATAAAACCGAACTGAACTGAACTTCTGGCGATACAAACTGTTGGGATGACCACTGGGACCTGTCGGCTATCGGTGCCTGGAATTCATCAGACTCCGACTGGCCACTCGTGAAGAGGACTTTAAGAAGCTCCTGTTGACTGAACAGGAATTCAGCTGTACATACCGCACAGTTGTCCAACAAGGACAACGTGGATGGGGCCGTCTGCAGCGTGCAACACAACAAATCTGCAAGCTGTTTAAATTCCTTCTAGTTCCCTCTGAATGCTCCACAGGTGTCAAGTTTCAGCTTTAATCAAGCCAAGGAGAAACAGAGGCAGGGGAGGAAAGCAGCGTGACCCTTCTGACTGAAATCGTCAATAAAACTGCACAGTATAAAATGGGCAGGGCCTTTGCTTGTTGTGGCGAGCCTATTAACGTCTATGATTGGGCTGTTACTTTTTATGGTTTAATGACAAATGCAGACAGCTGAGGCTGGTGGGAGGAGAAGAAATCCAAGAGGCTCAAAGAATAAAGAGCTTTGCAAGTTTTTCAGGGCTGGGTTGGAATCTAAAAAACCAGGTTAACGAGTGCGGGGACCCGATTCTCCCAAGTTTACTTTGGAAGTACATTCCTCCGTGTGATTATTTTTTTTACAACCTTGTAAAAACTCTCAGCAGAGTACAAACCTCGTCTCCAACTCTGAGCTCAGACTGCCAGAGCTGCAGCCACCTCGAACGGCTCGTGTTTGCAGATCATTTGTCTTCCAGGGTGCCAAAAACATATAAATGCGACGAAGCTCTGCCAACACAGATGTCTATATACGCCCATCTGGATATGGAAACGGGAACTTACGAGCAACTGAAACGGGTTTAAGCTGAAAATTTTGAGAGTTCGGTCACAGCCATTAAATTGCGGCGTGCTTATCGAGGTCTGGGTGGCAGGGCCAGCGGTCTAAGCAGAGGTATCCAGACCGCCCTCTCCCCAGTCACCTTCTCCAGCTCTTCTAGGGGGGGCACCAAGGCATTCTCAAGCCACCTGAGAGATAAAATCCTTCTAGCATGTCCTGGGTTTTCCAAACTCAAAACACTTCACCTAGTAGCCATCCAACAGCCAACCTGGTCAGATGCTAGACCACCTCAAGTAGCTTCTTACAATGTGGAATAGTGACTCCACTCTGAGCTGCTCCTGAATCACTGAGCTCCTGACCCTGTGTGTAAACGGAGATCCCAGACATCCTTAAGAGATAGCTCATTTTAACCACATGTATCCAGGATCTTGTTCCTTCGGTGACTACCCACAGCTTGTATCCATAGGTGAGGGCAGGAATGCAGATCGACCGTTTAATCAGCAGCTTCACACTCGGTTCTCTCTTCACTACTCCACTCCAGCCCCCACTCGTGAACAAAACCCCAAGATACTTAAAGTCCTTTACTTAGAGCAGCAGCTTATCTCCAACCCAGAGTGAGCACTCCGCCCTTTTCCGACTGAGAACCATGGCCTCGGACCTGGAGGTGCTAATACTCATCCCCACTGCTTCACCCTCTGCTCCAAACCACTCCAGTGCAAGCTGGAGGTCAGCATCTGATGAAGCCAAAAGAACCACATCATCTGCAGAAAACCGAAAGGTGCTCCTGAGGCCACCGAAGTAAAAACCCACCCAGGAGTTCTGCCTACAGAAGTTATGAGCAGAATCGGTGGCAAACGGCAGCTCCGGTGGAGTCCAACTCCCACCGGGAACAAGTCTGACTTACTGCAATGCAAACCAAGCTTTCGCTCTGTATAAGGACCAGATGGTCCCCAACGTCCCCACCAGAGAGGTGACATGCCATGCCTAAACACGGGGGAATATATTTCTGATATGCATTTGAAGATCTTGTTTCATTAATATAGGCTAAAACCGTTTAGTTCTATGCAGTTAGTTTGCTCTTCATTATTACGCAAAAGCAGTTCAAAACAGTTGGTAGAACTTCCATTTTACCAGCTCAGCAGACATCTACGTATGATCACTAATTATGACAGGATGAATCCTCTATCAGTGCATATGAATGAGGTTAACCATGATTTAGAGTTCTCCCTCTGGTATAGCCCTACTTTACTTTCTCTTCATGCTACAAGTGAGAGATAAATGCCGTGTTCCTTTTACTTCAGAAGTCAGATCTTGGAGCTGGAGGTGACAACACACCCGAGTTGACCGTGTTCCAGTAATGTAGCTGGAAACAAAGGCAATAGTTTGCTCCCTAGCAAGGTTGAGCAAGCAATACCTGGAGTATAATGCAGCGCCTACTCCTGTGCTTAAAAACACATTGCGGCACGTGCAGGATAGACTCTGGTCAGTGCTCTGAGTCACCAGTTCTACTACTGTATAATGCACTGCTGCCATCTTGAATTGTGAAACTGGGGTCGGTGTTCATGCTCTGACCTTTCGAGCAGGAAGTCCGACTTCAGGGGGTGCTCCAGCTGAAAGTTCAATCTTGGAACTCGGGATTTACCACTTTTCATCTCCCACAGGAAGCAGCAAAATTCTATTTATGCATCACAGTAGGCGGGAGCTATGCTGATCACTTGCAACCCAGCCATCCACCCCAACTAATAGCAGCCATCCCGGTGGAAACTCCAAGAAATGTCCCATTATCACAGGCAAACTCGTAAATGTGAAACCCAAATACACACGGTGGTGCCGTCCAATTAAGACTCAAAATTTAACAACACCATGTGGACAGCTTGAGAATTTCCAACTTCAACTGTGACTGTATCAACACCAAGCATTTACAATAAGATATGGCTAAGAGACGCGGGATGATGGCACCTATCCAACGACAACAACATGATGAAAAAATATGATTCTATGAGGGCTTTTAAACATATCTTGCATTTTATACACGTTAAAAAAAAATCCCACAAGTTCATATAAGCGGATAAGCCATCTACCATTACTCCCTGCCTTCAGGGAGCCCAACCGGTCTCTTTCTTTCCTTTTCCCATTGCTGAATAAATTTACACTGCGATCACTGCAAACACACACCTGAGGCTATCTGATTGGTGGATGGGCGAGGCCTCACTCACCACGCCCACCAGCTCAAATAAAAACAAACCCTCTAACCATCTGAACTTGCTGACTCCGCTGTCAACACACACACACACACACAGCAGGTCACGCTGCCTCAAAAAAGAAAGTGATGCCCCGTTGACTGTTTACTGCAAATAACAAAACTAGACATTAGCCTAGCACTACCACAGACTGAGGTCAGTACTGAATCACACAGGTGAAGCTAATAGTCAACTCTTTTTGAGTTGAAATGGTTTTGATCAGAACTGAATAAAAACGTCAGGGTTATTTGTTAAGTTTCAGAAACGGTGACAGAAAGGGAACCTCGTCCTGTCAGAAGATCGGCAAACGCATTACAGGGCTAGTATCCGAGCATACATTAATCCGCTCAATTCAACTCCGTTTTGTGTAAAATATCAGCCATCGGTGACGTTAATCCTCAAAATCGTGCTCATCCTTTACACACTACAACATAAGTTTCAGTCTCATGCGGCACGTTTCTGTGTTTCGCAGCTTTTCTCTCGGTGAAACTAAAACCAGCCCAGTATATAAAATGATTCTGACTGCTGCTGGACTGAAAGAATGATTCCCGGTTCAAGAAAATGACCAAGCGATGAAAATGTGAAGTCTGGATTTGCGGTTAGGCTCTATTTATAGTGGCGTGACTGACTCTGGTCCAGACTGTTTTGGCTGCAGCTCAGTAATTAGAGACGAGAAACCTCCCGCCGAAGGATGTGTCATTGTCAACACGTTCATGTCTCTGATGTTCAGAACAACGCGCTCCTCTGTGGCTCTCAGGCATAACATTTCATTAAAGAAGTTAGACTGGGGAAAAATATTGCTCTGACCATTTCCACGTAAGAACACTTCGAGAACTCAATGGATAATATCAAGAAATGCAATAATAAGACTAAAATGAGAAAATCATACTAACAGATGTGTGTTAACAGTAAGGTTTCTCTTCTTCACACTCCCCCACAGTCAGCTTGAAAAGGACAGAAAGTGCTGAAAATAACACATTCTTTAAGCCTTTTAACACCGGCACTGTTCACATGTGTCATCCTCCACTTCAGCCTGTCACTTACGCCGTTTGAACTCTTTAAACCTCACACACCCGGCAACAAATGTCTCCTTTCTCCTGAGTAAAACCAGCAAGTTAGCAATGTACCTTCGGCTGCTCCCTGGTGTTCTCCCCTAGGGGCCGCCACTGGGAATTAATCTGCGTTGGTAATTTGGCAGGGGTTTTATGCCGGATGCCCTTCCTGATGCATCCCTCCATGGTGAGAGGGACTTGTATCCCCACCGGGCATCGAACCAGGGACCTTTTGCTTGTAAGGCGAATGTGCAAATCCGTACACTACAAGGGTGTGGCCAGTGAATTAACAATAGCTAGCTTAGGGTCCTGTCACACCATGACAATTCAACAAGCTTATGCCGACGCATCCAAATTCCTCTAAAACAATTATGTTAAATGGATGTAAACATAACATATAATACCAACGAATGCTAGCGTACTGCCAGCATTCACAACTTGAAGCCCATTTATACCACTCCCGCTAAAAGTACCACATACACAATTATTCGGAAGCTGTGTGTTAGAAAAACGTTCAGTACAACTGGATCCCGTCAAACATAATATATAATATGTCTACAAACGTCAATATCCGTTGATATATGTTACGCATATGTTAAAAACATGTTACTCATAGGTTATTAATACATTATTAATATATTATCTCCATGTATTTTGACATGAGTAACATGAGTCTCCGTATGCATAAAGTATCTGCAAAATATGGTCCGCGTATGCCGGACATATGAGCCATATGCTGGCAAACATTGGAGATTTTGTGCATGCTCAAAATTTTCCAGCGACCTTGCCATACTAGGACGTATACCGGCGTACTTCAACGGGCTCTTAACTTATAGAAACTTGCCTATATGCCTGTTAAATAGTCAAGCTTGACAGTGGCTTTAGATAAGTGAACGACCCTGATAGTTGTTGTAACTTTGTCTTGCTCCAATGTAAATGTTCTAAAGTGACTGGTGTAAAACACAAACAGGAAACTGACAATCCAGGATTAAGGAGAAAGAATCTGCTGTAAATATTAGACAGAAAACATAAGTTACATAAATGCAAACAAATCACTGATTAAAGAGAAAAAATTTGGTTTAAACTCCATTAAACTGGACTAAACACAAGATTTTAAAAAAAGTAGAACTCCAAATTTCATAGTTAAAACCATAAATGTGTCAAAATAAAACCGAAAAAATTCACAATATATGGCAGTTCTTATGACTTTAGAAGAACAAATACATAAATCCTCAGTAGTTCACACCTTAAATTCAGGATTAAACCTGAAAATCTGAGCTAATACTCAAGATTTACCAAAATAAGGATTATGGTCAGAATTAAATGGTAATATCTGCGATTTAAGACAAAAATTTTGGGTTAAAAAAATTGGATGGACCAAACATGAGGTTAATCACTTTAAAAAAATCTAAAATTAGAATTCCAGGGTTAAAACCATGAAAATATCAAAATAAAAAACAAAATATTTCAGATTATATGGGGGGTTCTTGAAACTTAAGAAGAATAAACATGGAAATCATCAATAGTAAACATCTTAATATTCAGGATTAAACTGGAAAATCTGAGATAATACTCAAGATTAAACAAACTGAGGACTATACTCAGGATTAAAGGTAAAAAATTATCTAAAAATTATGAAAATGTCAAAATAAAAGCTAAATATATAGGAGATTTTATGACTTTAGAAGAATAAACATGAAAATCATTAATAATTAAAACCTTAAAATTCAAGCTTAAATTTGAGATTATTTTCAAGATCTAACAAACTGAAGGATTATACTCCTGATTAAATGGTAAGATTTGAGATCAAAACTCAAATTATGGAATTTCGGAAAAAACAAACCAGAAAAGCCTTTACTGCCTAATATTATGGAAAATATTACAGAATTCCACAGGTCGAGATTAATCCTGACATTTTGCGATAATACGAAACAAATTCAAACCTAAAATTTAGGATTATGCATTAAAATTCCAAATTAAGTAAAGAGCCTATCTTTTCAAACTCGTTCTACCAGATTTCATGCATTAGACTTTAAAAGAAGATCCAAGCATCATAGAACCTCCTGCAAATGTGACTGCAGACTTAAACACAAATTCCCATGATGCTTTGTGAGGTCGCGCCATGAAGAAAGAGCAGCTAAAGGATTCTTTTACGCAGTAAATTTGTTAGGTTTTCTCACAAAGACGGCTGAAAGGTTTGATGCCCTTTATTAACAGTGTGTCTTTGTCTGTCCATCCTTTGTCCAGACACTGCAGGTCCCTCATGGAAATCCATATAAATATGAAACACTCCGGTTTCCTTCCCAGCTCACATTCCTCCCTGCTCAGACTGCTGGCCTGCACACGCAGCAACTGAAGCTCGTTTACTTCCTTGTCAAATGCCCTTTTCCTTAAAGACTGGGCCCTTTGTTTCAGCTGCGATTAGCTGGCAGATACACACGGAGGCAGGCCGATATTTGAGACTATCGTGCACGCCCGCCTGCTTCTGGCGCTGACAATTATTCCCTCTCCGGCTTCCACGGAGAGCAGAACTGCCAGACGCGCAACTGCACGCTCGTCATGAGACCGCCGCAGCGTCTCCGTGTTTGTTTTGCTCCGTCTCACAGTGGGTCTCAGGACCTTTGGCCTTTCCTACCGCTGAAAGCCTGGATTTTGAAAATTCACGCGCACCAATAGGAAAGCAGGTGCTTTTCAAAACCAGGAAGGAAAGCTTTTATGATTTTATAACTGTTCACCTGCCTGCTACACCCCTGCCTGAAGAGAAACCGGTTTTAAATCACTTTCTAGTGTTGAGCCGGTCTGTCAGTGAAACCTCAGGGGCGGTGTCGACGGGCACTTTTCCCGAAGGCTCCCAAAATGAAAAGAAAACATTCAGGGATGACTCAGGTGTTGCCGCTGCTACCTGGCAAACGTCATCGCAGCAAGATACTGATGTCACAAACGTACCGCAATAAATCCTTAGTAGCCCTGAGTCACATCTTGCCTTGTTGCGTGGCGGACTAGCCCTGCCAGAGCGCTTCGGGTAATCAAGAACAACCACCTGACCTATCTTCCATTGCCTTGTGAGGATCTCCAGCTAGTGAGCACTTCTCGATTAAAGATTCTTAAACTGCAAGTCTAGAATTCAGAATCCCAAAGAACCGAAGACAAACAGGCAAAAAGTCCTGGCGAGCTGTAACAAGGCAATGTTTCGCATTCTGCCAAAAACGAGACGACCTGGAACGGTCCGGCCACATGTTCTCCATTACGTTTTAAATCAAATAATTGTTTAAGCTCACTGCTTGATGGAAACTGATAGTTTTGCTATAACATTATCAAAAAAAAGTGATCACTAGCATAGCCTCAAAAGTTGATTCTGTTCATCTGGACGTAGGGTTTTCCGTGGGAGAAACGTTTCATCACTCATCCAAGTGACTTCTTCAGTCTCAACTGACTGCAGGTTTCCCCAACCTTATAAACAGTACATTTGCATAATGACTGAAACTATCACTACTGAGTGAAACTATCACCACTGGGGGACAATGGGCTGGTCAGTTCCTTAGCCATTAAAATGCAATCAATTGTCATAAGAATTTGCATTTTAATGGCTAAGGAACTGACCAGCCCATTGTCCCCCAGTGGTGATAGTTTCACTCAGTAGTGATAGTTTCAGTCATTATG
>VUQH01059873.1:0-11009 GCA_015106775.1 Etroplus canarensis | reverse complement strand
CTCCTTCTCCAGGGCCACTGGACAGAGATGCTCCAACTTAAAAGCAGAGGTGCTAGCTCTCCAGACAGCAGTGGAGTACATCACAAGCAACAGACCTACCAAGACTGTCATTTTGACCGACTCCAAGGCAGCTCTTCGGTCACTGACATCTGATGACCCAGACCAGGAGATACAGAAGCTACAGGAAGACCTGTTCTCCCTTCCTGAAGGTTGCACCTTGGTCCTGCAGTGGAACCCTACTCACCGTGGGATACAGGGAAATGAGATGGCTGACCGGCTGGCCAAGACTGGGAGCAGAAGACTCCAGCAGAGATCCTCCTCCACCTACCAGAAAGCCAAGACACTGTTATAAAAAACAAGCAGAAAGCAGAATGGAAGAAGACAAGGGGCGACTGTGACCCAGTCACCGACCCCATCAACCAGCTTCAACGCAGTGAGCAGATTACCATCTACAGGCTGAGGACGGGCCATTGTGGCTTGTGCGCCCACCTGAAAGCGTATTGAAGCTCCTGCGACTGCGGGGTGGAACAGACAGTTCACCGTGTCCTCCAGAACTGCCCCTTGCTGGTGTTGCAGAGAGAGAGCAGATACGGCCGCAGGAGGTGTCAACTCCCCGCAAGCTGTGGGGAATGGCAGAAGACCTGCGCCGCACAGTCCAGTTTACAGCCTCATGCGGACTGAGGGTAGAGCACTGCCAGACTGATTGCAAGGGAGCAAAAGAGACGTTCTATAATTTCTCCACTTCTTGCTGACTGTCTTCACTGTGTTCCACGGTATATGTGATGCTGTGGAAATTTTTCGTGCCCTTCGTCTGACTGATACCTTTGAAGAATAAGATCCTCTGATGCTTTGTCAGCTCTGTGAACCGTGGCTTTTACTGCAGGATATTCCCACGAGGGCTGTTGAACTTTATTTGGGGTTAATCAGAGTCACTTGAGTTAATGGCAGGTGTGCACCCAAAATAACTGAATGCTATAATTAAAGCAAAAGCGTTAGTTTTAGGGTGTGCACACGTATGCAGCCAGCCCATTGCACATTTTCAGTTACAGGTTTCTTTTTCAGTTACAGATTATAGGCCGCATTAAAGGTGGAAAAATGACTAATCGTGGTCTCGTTTTTTTCACATCAGAAAAACCTGCTGTTTTAACAGGGTTGTGTTTGCTTTCTGTATCCACCGCATGTTGCTTATCTGCTCAGTACTAGAAGATTATTGGTCAGCAAACACTGAACAATTTGCTAGATTGGAGTATGTATTTTTTTAAATCCCTTGTTCCAAAATGTACATTTCACTCTCGAGCTCTTTTCAACAAATATTAGATGAATCCCATTTCTCTCGCTTTGTTAGCTTTAATAAAGCTGGCTTTTATTACTGTGTTTCAATGTTTAATCAAGCGGCAGAGATTTTGTTGGTTTTTTTGTTCTGTTTTTTTATCGGAGAGAACGTGAAAGTTAATATCTGCAAACGTTTCATTGGAACAGCCACGGTCCTTCAGGATCCTTCAGTTCTACAATTTTGTGAATAATAAATAAAAAACGAAGGTGAAGCTGTTTGAATGAGGCTCCTGCTCATCATTTAATTACTTTCCAGTCTGGTGAATAAATATTTCGCATGTTGTCTACAGGGCAGGAGCGGCTGGGGACGCGCGTGCTCGTCGCAAAAAGTAGTCGCAGTCTTGGAGAACTTGCCACAGTTGTTTTGTGTTTTTAGGTTTTAAGGGTCTCTCTGCTGCTTTTCACTGTTTTTATGATTTTTACTGCAAGAACGACTCTTTATTTCACAGGCAGCATCTAAAAGTTATCTTTTAGACGGAAATAAAATGAATCAGGTCTTTATGTTCATTCCCAAAAAGAGAGGCCGTTCATCTTTTATTCCGCGTTTTCAGCGCACAGACGTTATTGCTTCTTTTGTGAGAGGGTTTTTCATTGCATAGCTCTGCCTGGAAACCCTGTGAGATATCACATCAGAAGCTCATCTAGATCCCAGTATCTATGAATTCAGACAATAAAGATAAGTGTAGATCCGCACCTGATGAATAATGAAGTCGGGGCAGGATTGTGACGTCTGTGGAGGCTTGGCAAGCAGAAGTGAGGAGGTGCTGGATGTGGTGTTACATGGTGACCTTTCTTTTGAGAAATCAACTCAAACTGTTTCATGGCAGGAAACACCAAACGAACGCAAGCGAACAGATAAAGAGACATCTGTTGAAGGGGAGGGGAAGAACTGCAGCACTTTTTTAACAAGCAAAGAAAAGGTTTGGAAATAAGACTGTAATATTTCTTAAAACTGGAAACACTCGCCAGTTTTCCCAGGGTCAAATTCAAGTAGTGGATGGTAACGTGCTGCCGGACAGACAGACAGTGGAGTAAAATGCGAGTGTAGGCTGCCTCAGTTAGATTCACACCGAGTGCAGTGAATTTAAATGAGAGCACTTCTTCTGCCTTTGATGCTGTACAGCAGCTGCTTCTAAAGTGAAAAGACAGCAGAGCAAGGAAAGTTCAGGCAAAGAAAGAGACACTCTCAATGGAAGCAGCCTGATTAGAAAAGATCAGAGAAAGGAGTCGCTGACATGTAAATGACTAGAGTGGGTGTCGTAACTTGTTAAGTTCAGCCATTTCAGTGACATGGTTTTGAGATCAGCACAGCTGGATGTTCGGTTTCAAAGGCAGCGGCGTGGGTAACAGCCAGGCCTGGGTGCTCCCCACCCAACCCCCTCAGAAATTTAGGCGGTGCCCCCAAAACCTGTGTCCGTATCAGCGCAACTATGAAAATGCAGGTGGTGGGGGGCAAGATGTGCTTTTTCTGGGGGAAAGTGTTGTCCTCCAAGACCTTCGGCTGCTCCCTTCCATCCTCTCCAAGGGGTCACCACAGCAGATTAATCCGCATTGGTAATTTGGCAGAGGTTTTACACTGGAAGCCCTTCTTGACACAACCCTCCACGGTGAGAGGGATTTGTGTCCCCACCTAGAATCAAACCAGGGATGTTTTTCTTGTAAGAAGAATGTGAAAACCACTGTAACTTCTTCTCTCGGCTGCTCCCATTAGGGGTCGCCACAACGGATCATCTGCCTCCATCTCACCCTATCACTGCGTCCTCTTCCCTCACACCAACCCTCTGCAAGTCCTCCTTCACTACATACATCAACCTTCTCTGTGCTCTTCTGTATGAATCCGCATATTTGATTTGGCAAAGAGTTTATGCCGGATGCCCATCCTGACACAACGCTCCCCATTTACCCAGGCTTGGGACCGGCCCTAGGAGTACGCTTTCTTGTGGGCCCCTGCGGCTGGGCTGTAAACCATTATAACTCTATAATGACAAATATGAAAATGACAGGAGCTCTCCATTGCAGATGGTTTCTTACCCCACTTCTAGATGTTTACCTTTTGTTTTGCTACATTTTTTAAAAATAATTAATCTTTTTAAAAATCTTACTCCTGGCATTTTGATTTCATTCTAATTATTCTTTAAGTTTGTTATTATTGTAAGTTTTTTCTCCCTTTTTATTTTAACCATATTTTATGTTGACTTTATGATTTCTGTTTGTATTTTCGTATAGGATTGTTAATACACTACATGGACAAAAGTATTGGGCCATCTTGACTATATCCCATTCTAAATCTATCAGCATTACTATGGAGTTGGTCCCCTCTTTGCAGCTATAAATTCTTCCACTCTTCTGGAAAGTCTTTGTACAAGATTCTGTAGTGTGACTGGGAGAATTTGATCCTGTTCATCAGGAAGAGCATTTGTGAGGACATACAGGGCCTGGCTGTATCTATAGCTTTTCTAGTTCATCCCAAAGGTGTTAGATGGGGTTGAGGTCAGGTTTCCGTGCAGGTCAGTCAAGTTCTTCCGCACCAAACTTACCTAACCATGCCTTTATGGACCTTGCTTTGCACACTGGAGCACAGTCATGCCGGAACAGAAAATGGCGTTCCCAACAAAGTTGGAAGCGTAACATTTTCCAGAATGTCTTGATAAGCTGAAGCATTGAGATTTTTCTTCACTGGAACTAAGGGGCTCAGGACAACCCAGTTAGCACAATGCAGTCAGGCAGGTAATGTTCTCCTGGCATTCATCAAACCATGACTCGTCCATTAGACTGCCATGAGAAGTGTGATTTGTCGCGTCGCAGAACACATTTCCACTGCTCCAGAGTCCAGAGGCAGTGTTTTTTAAACCACTCCATCTGATGTTTGGCGTTGTGCTTGGTGACATAAGGCTTGCGCGCAGCTAATCAGCCACAGAAACCCACGCCATGAATCCCCTGGTGTATAGTTTTTGCACTGATGTTAATGTCAGAGGAGCTTTCATGACTGAGATGCTGTGGTTCCTAAATGCCCGGTATTTTGTCCATGTGTGCGTTTGCTTCAGCTGACTCAGCTCAGTTAACTTTCAAAGGCAGGAAGGTTTTCCACAACTAAGATTATCAGAGCTCACTGAATCTTGGCCTAAGTTTACTTCTGGAAAACAGGCGCGTGTTTTGTTTTCTCCATCGCTCGGTTGTGACTGACGTGAGGCCAGAAACTAGTTATGTACGTGAAGAACATCTGATGAGCTGATAAGGGTGATTCAAATGAAAGCAGTATCGGGGTTACTCTGTTTATTAACCTTCCTCTGGGAGAGCAGACATGTCCGTTTCTTTCAGCACACAGGGACTCCAAGCAATTCATAAAGCATCTTCCAACTCATGCAGATCAGGATCTTAAAATTAAGGGATGGAGGCGGCCCGTCACATTCTTCCCCCGGGGGGCGGGGTGGGGGGCTCAGCAGATTTCCCCTCTAATTTGAAACTGCCAGACTCTGTCAGTCTGAAACTACCTCCGACTGTGGGGGGGTGAAGCATGGTGCCGGTCACAGACGAGACAAAACGAGGTGGCAGCTGCCCTTTAATTTATTCATGTAAGACGTTGCATGAATTGAACCTTTCAGAAACCCAGAGCACTTTAGGAAAAATGATATCTCTGCCTGATATTACATCGCACCGCACAATGAGGACCGCGCTGGCTGTGGCTGACGAATCGACCTCCAGTGCAATGTTCCCTCACCTGAGTGTGCGAGCGTTCATTCTCATCTTTCACCTGCTGTTTTTTTCTGTTAAGTCATACCACAAGCTGTTGAGAAAATTTCCACCAACGGGCTATATGTAATAAAAGTCTGTTTACTTTATTGGCTTAAGGGATCTCTTCTTAAATCCAGAAAATGATGCAAACGGCTCCAGGAGGGCACATCACCGGGGAAAAATGACGCAGTCATCCCGTCTCCAGCAGGACAGGTAAGACTGAAAGCATGCTGGTGTTTCATGGCCAGGCATCCAAATGCTGTATACATCATCTGCGCACCTCTGGAGAATGACTCATGTGCCTGGCCATGTAAGACTACACAAAAAGGAAACATTTTCAACACTAGTTTTTGTTTTTTTATGAATGATTAAATCATATATCTGGTGTTATACGTTTGCAAACTCATCTTTACGTGTTCCTTCATGAACACAAGTGCAAGGATTCTCCAAAGCCGCCATGATGTTTGGTTAGTGCAGTCCTCTTTTTAAGGTTTGCACAGTCACCTTACAAGGGAAAGGTGCCTGGCTCAATTCCAGGTGGGGACACAAGCCCTTTCGCCATGGAGGGATGTGTCAGGGAGGGCATCTGGCATAAAAACTTCTGGCAAAATACCGACGTGGTTTAATACGCTGTGGCGACCCCTTCGGGATAACACAAAGGAGCAACCAAAGGTAGCCCACAGTCCTGATTTTAAGGGGTTTGAATGTCTAAAACTGTAATCACATCAATAATCACATTAAAGTCACTCGTCAAAGATGTAGTAGGCCTCCTCCAGTCGACTGGTGACCATGGATACTGCGCCCTGGGAGTTCGTGGTGGTGCAACTGAAGCAGCGACGTTGATGGCTGGTGAAACCAATGCTGGAGTGGCAATCCTTGCCACACAGAGTGCAGGTGTGGCAGGTCATGGGGGGGGGTCCCCAAAATGTTGTGCCTTTTGTCTGGCTTTCCTCTCTTCTGCCAGGTTCAGTATCTTCTCCTCTCCCCTCTTCAACTGTTTCCTGAGCAAGCAGTGTCAGTATCCTCCCAGCTCTCTGTGTTTATATCCAGAGCTTTCATGTGGAGTTTGCAGACGTCTTTGTACCTTAACTGGCAACATCCTTGGGGTCTTTTGTCCTTAGGTATCTGGCCGTTGACCATATGGTGCACACGACCAAGCCAGCACAGGCTGCATTATCTGAGCAGTGTGCACATAGTGGGGAGGCCAGCACTGACAAGAACTTGGGCGTTGGGCGCTTTGTCTGTCCAGCTGATGCCAAGCATGCGGCGAAGACACCGAATGTGGAAACTGTTCGGCTCGTGCTCTTGCTTGTCATAGGTTGTCCAGGTTTCACACCCCCGTTGTAACCCGGCCATCTCGGTTGGAGTGGCCAGCCCTGGGTTCTCCCAGACATGAGTGGTCAGTTGTCCCAGGGTTGTTGTAGCCTTGCTGATGTTGTTAACTGCATTACATAATCAGCGCAATGGGTCGATAGAAAAAACAGTCAAACATGCCTGGTTTCCATTAAAGACAGCTGGCATCAGTTTATTTGGAGGGAGATGAAAAATAGAGTTACCCCACAAACCTTTAAATGTGAAATGACCATAAGTGGGCGCTCTTTTCACAAGTTCCCTCCAGTCATACTTTTAAAAATTGTTCTAAAATGAAAGTTGTACCAACATTGAGCTGCAAACCTGCAGTGGACTAGAGGTACACTACATCTAAAAGGGTTTGGGCCACACTTCTTAATGACTGAATTCAGGTGTTTCATTGCCACAAGTGTATAAAATCAAGCACCAAGCTATGCAGCCTGCTGTCGCAAACGTTTAATGAAAAGGCTAGTTCTCAAGATCTCACTGAATCCCAGTGTGAAGAAGATGTACTTTATTAATCCCCTAATGGGGAAATTAGCAGATCTCAACACACTCTATTTTGTATGAGGTTAAGTGATACAAAGCACACACACAAACACAGGTGAATGAGAACCAGGCAGCCCATTGCAGGTGCCAGGGAGCACAGTGGAGGTTTGGTGCCTTGCTCGGGGGCACCTCAGAGGTGCTGGGGGCTGTGGGGTGGCTCCAGCCTCCTTAGGGGGCAAGTATTGAACCAGCGCCACATCAGCAGCCCTCTGGGGGTGGGGTAATAGGTAATAGGTACCGTAATAGGACGACACTGTTGCAACAAATCAGTTTGTGAAATTCCTTCCCTCTTAGATATCACAAAGTGGAAGTTTTTAGGCAACTCAGCTATGAAGTGAGAGACCACATAAAGTAACAGAGCGGGGTTGCTGAGTGCTGAGGCACATAGTGCATAAAAGTCACCAACTGACTGTTGAGCCAGCAACAGCAGAGTTCCAAACCTCCTCTGGCATTAACATCAGCACTAAAACTGGGCACTGGGAGCTTCAAGGCATGGGTTTCCATCGCTGAGCAGCTGCATGCAAGCCTTAGAAAGCTCCAGAGGGAGTAGTATAACCATCATGCTTCTCTGTCAGGCAGTCTGATGAAATCTGGCTTCAGTGAATGCCAGGAGAACATTCCCTGCTTGACTGCAAAGCTGTTGTCAACTGTAAAGTTGGGTGGAGGTGGAATAATGCTGACATTGTTCATTTTGCCTCCGCTCGGAGCTATTATTTTTTCAGGTTATCACTCTGCCTGCCCGTGCAGATATCTGCTACCTCTACAAAAGCTTACTTTTTGCTGGATCTTCTCCAAACTTTGTGTGGTTAATACAGTGCCTTATGAAAGTATTCATACACCTTGAACTTTTTCTGGTTTTCTGGTTTTCTTCCAAGATTCCCTGGTTTTTGCCTCCATCCATCTTCCCCGCAACTCTGACCAGCTCCTCTGTCCCTGCTGAAGAAAACCATCCCCACAGCATGGTGCTGCCACCACCATGTTGCATAGTGGGACTGGTGTGTTCAGGGTGATGTGCAGTGTTAGTTTTCCATCACATAGCCTTTTGCATTTAGGTAAAAAAAAAATCAATCTTGGTCTCATCTGACCAGAGCACCTTCATCCATATGTTTTCTGTGTCCTCCACATGGCTTGCAGCAAGCTGCAAACGGGGCTTACTTTCAGCAGTGGTTTTCTTCTTGCCACTCTTCTATAAAGGCCAGATTTGTGGAGTGTACGACTATTAGTTGTCCTGCGGACAGATTGTCTCCGCAGTAGATCTCCGCAGCTCCTCCAGAGTTACCATGGACCTCTTGGCTGCTGATCTGATTAATGCTCTTCTTGCCTGGCCTGTCAGTTTAGGTGGATGGCCATGTCTTTGTAGGTCTGCAACTGTGCTATACGCTTTCCATTTTCTGATGATGAATCAAACAGTGCTCTGTGAGATGATCCAAGCTTGGGATACTTTTTTATAACCTAACTTATAAAAACTTCATCCCTGACCTGCCTGGTATAAATCCAGATGTTCTGTGAAGGTCTGGATTTATACTGAGATTCAGTTACACACAGGTGGACTCTGTTTATTATGAAGGGGACTTCTGAAGGCAGTTGGTTGCACTGCATTTGATTAATGGGTGTTCGCATAAAGGGGGCTGAATACATATGCACAACACACTCTTCAGATTTTTATTTGTAAAAAAAAAATGTTGAAAACCTCAAATCATTTTCCTTCCACTTCACAATTATGCACAACTTTGTGTTGGTTTATCACATAAAATTGCAATAAAATACATTTGTGGTTGTAAAGTGACAAAATATGGAAAAGTTGAAGGGGTATGAATACTTTGACAAGGCACTTTAATTCATGCGGTCAGGTCAGGATTGACATTTTGATGCAGAGGTATGTCTCCTACGTGTCACGGTACACAAGGTTGGACTCAGTAGGCAGGACACAGTATTTAAAGTTCATTGGGTGTTTAGTGTAGATTTCCAAAGACATTAAAAAAAACTAAATGTGCAAAGTCTTTTCCCTGAGAAAATTCAGTTCATTCCACAAGGAGGATAATTCTTCAGACTTCACCACACTTGAGTCATTTAAGGGTCCAGAGAACATTTCCAAGAGTCCACGGAGTGTGCAGGTGTGAGAGTGGGTCAGGCAGGCTTGGCTTGAGGGTCCAGGCAGGCATGCAGGGGGTTCACTGAAGGGCACAAGGAAATCAGGATTAGTGCAAGGAACACAAAGCAGCAGAGAAAATCACAAAGCAAACTGTAGGCGTGGCTTACTGCACTGTAAGGTAGCCATCGTTTTGGTGAAGTGTATTTGAATTCAGTTCAGTTTTATTTATGTAGCGCCAATTCAACACAAAAGTTGCCTCTAGGTGGTTTATGCTGTAAGGAAGGTAAAGACCCTACAATATTAGAGAGAAAACCCCAATAATCAGACAACCCCCTGTGAGCAAGCACTTGGTGAAAGTGAGAAGGAAGAACTCTGGCAGAAGTGGTGGAGAGGCCCAATGGTTAGCTATTGCAAGTGAGTTCTCAGCCACGCCTCCTGCTCCTGGACCTGTGCAGGGTTCGTATCGTGCACACTCGCATGCATGCAGACAGGGAAGAGAAAGATAAAGGAAGAGGGACAGATCGAAATCAGGGGACCGTGACACTATGCAAAACTAACACTCTGCACATTTTGTCAGAGAGGCTGTAAATCAACAGGGTGTCACAGAGGAGCAGCCCCTGTACATGACTTCAGTTCAACCAGTTGAAATAAGAAGCTGCAGGTCTCACCTTTGATGTGCTGCCGTGGTTTTTAAAGCAGTAGTTGTTGCACTCAAACAGCCTGTTGGTGCCTGAGGGCATGTGAAAAAGTCATGAGTGGATCGAGGTACATTTGGAACAAGAGCCCTCCCCCTCCCCACCGCCGGTGTTGTCATCTCTAATTTTACAGGAGAGTGAGCACTTACAGCAAAAGTCCATTTATATATATATACATATATATATATATATATAGAGAGAGAGAGAGAGAGAGAGAGAGAGAGATTTGATTTAATGGCTGCAACACAGATTATTTCACAGTTTCAAAAAAATACAGTGGAGGCCGACGCGGGCATATATGGAGCATCCCTCTCTTTGTTTTGGACTCTCTTGCCTTTTGTATCTTTTTTTATGTTTCAGAATAATTCAAGAAAATTTTTTCCCCTTTCATGCCCCGGCAGTCCGTCTGTGTTCTGTCTGCACCTGGGTCTTCTTTAATTGTTTCATTGCACACCTGACAAAAAAAATATTGCAGTGCCGGGTAAAACAAGTGAAAAGTAGAGAAAATGAGACAGAAAAGGGCATATTAAGACTACGCAGACATCAAAGAGAAACAAAATTACCACAAATAGATGCAAAAGACATTTTGTGACCCACTGTTTTCATCATTCAGAGATTACAGGTCCACACATGTTTGCCTGTTGCCACGTCTCTTAGTCTGTGTATAAATAGTGTCGTGTCTCTCCTGTTCTGTGTTGTGTCGTTCCCTCTGGTGGAGTGTGTTTCTTTGGTTCTTTGTTCCCTTGAGCTTTCCCTCATGTTTCTTAGATTTTTGGACTAAGTATTGTTTTGCAAGAATGTTAACAGCCCTCATTAAAATGACTCGCATTTTGGTTTGACCCTTTCTGCCTTCCTTCCTCCATATTCAAGATTCAAGATTCAAGATTCAAGAGCTTTATTGTCATTTCGACTACATATGGCGGGTGCAGAACATAGTGAAATGAAATAATGTTTCTCCAGGACCTGGTGCAACATATAAACATGTAAACATGTGACAGAGACAGGACTAGTTTTTATTTCTACAGTTAGAAAAATTTAAGTTTAAAAGATTTTTTTTTTTCTTTTTTTTTTTAAAAGAGATAAATAAATAAATAAATAAAGTGCAATGTGTGCAACATGTGCAACAGTTGCAACAATGCAATGCAATGTAAACAATGCCAAGGACACCTTACAATGCAGAAACAGTACACAAGAAAGGCAAAAAGAAGAAAACACAAGAACAAGACACTAGCGCCGAAGAAAGAAAGTGCCTATAAGTG